>JAODAL010007096.1:0-128041 GCA_025379985.1 Phyllomedusa bahiana
GGGGGGGCGGTGTGCTGGCTCCCCAGCGAAATTGTGGTGGTGGCAGGTGCTGCTGGCTCCCCGGGTGTGGGGGCGGTGGCGGCGGTGTGTGGCTCCCCCGGCGTGGTGGTGGTGGTGGTGGCGTTGAGGTGGTGGCGGCGGTGGTGCTGCTGGCTGCCCGGCGTGGTGGTGGTGGTGGTGGGGTGCTCTGGCTCCCGGGGCGTGGTGGTGGGGGGTGGCGGGGAGGTGCCTGGCGGGTGGTGGGGTGGGGGCGGCGGTGCTGCGGGCTGCCCGGCGTGGTGGGGGGGCGCGGGGGTGCCGGGCTCCGGGCGTGGTGGTGGTGGCGGCGGTGGTGCTGCTGGCTGCCCGGCGTGGTGGTGGCGGCGGTGGTGCTGCTGGCTGCCCGGCGTGGTGGTGGCGGAGGTGCTGCTGGCTGCCCGGCGTGGTGGTGGTGGTGGGGGCGGCGGTGCTGCGGGTCCCCGGGCGGGGTGGGGGCGGGGGTGGTGCGGCTGGCTGCCCGGCGGGGTGGTGGTGGGTGGGGGCGGCGGTGGTGCTGCTGGCTGCCCGGCGTGGTGGTGGTGGTGGTGGCGGCGGTGGTGCTGCTGGCTGCCCGGCGTTGAGGTGGTGGCGGTCGATTAGTGTAATAATTGTCCATTCCAAATTGTAGGTTTGTATGTAGGACTCAGCCGGCAGTGAGGTGGTGATTGTGATAGGTTTGTGATAGTGAGGAGGCAGCCGGCAGTGAGGCGGGCACATAGATCCCCCTGTGCTGCTGCCTGCAGGGAGGCCGGGGCCCCCAGCTGCCTTTGTCTGCCTGTGTCTTTATCTCATCAGGGGAGATGGGTTTGTTCTCGGCACATTATGGGGGCACTTTGTAGCTGCACAGATGTGTCAGCGGATATTATACTGGAAGGATGAACGACTGGGGGTTTATTTTTCCACCCAAAAAATGTAAAAACGTCCCAGGGTTCTGGTCTCAGAGGGAGCAGGTTGTAGGATCGGGACTGGTCCCACCATGTTTGGGTGCCTGAGGGGAAACGTTGCTGCTTCCGGGTTTGGGGGGGTCCCCTGTGCATCGGGACGTACACGGTGGTTTTTTGCTGTTCCTTTTCTAGGCTGAGGGGGGATCTTCCTTTGGGCAGTACTCTGGAAACACTTTGGTCACATTAATCTGGTTCCTTGCAGCTCTGGGATTGTTCTCCGTCTGGTATTCGATACTTGGCTTTTAAGAAACTAAGGGGGGGCATTATGAAAACTGTCAGGGGTTTAAACTTTAAATTTTTGCCCAAAAACCAATCGGAGCGCCCCCTTTTTTTTTCCACAGCCTTATGGAATGAAAGGGGGGCAGGGGGTTTCTAGGGCCTTTATTGGTGATGGGGAACAAATTTAGTTTTTTGACCTAAACAGTTTTTAACCCGTGGCCCCGTTTTTTTTTGCTTTTTAGTTTTGATATAGACCTAATCGGGTTTCGGGGGGCGGCTATTTAAACTGATTAACCACCTCTACTACTTTTTATTATTTCAAGCACTTTGGGGATGTTGGAAATGGGGGGCATCGAAGGAATTTTTGCTCTATTTTTTTATGTATAAGCACCCGATGTAGAAAGTGGTTTTTGTGCGTCATAAATGGCGTCTAAAGTCCCCGCCCCTCGCCTGTGTGTTTGGCGCATTACGGGACTTAGGCGCATTAGTAATGCATCAAACATGTATAAAGGCTCTAGACCGGCTGGAAATAAGAGAAGTCATTAGAATAGCAACTATGGAACTGATCCTGCTTGGAGGACCACAGGTCCCAGCAAGACCTGTGCTGTGCTGGCTCTTACTGTATGTAGAGTAAAGGGTGAGTAGAAAAATAACTTTCAAATTTAATGTGGTAAAAATTTAAAAATCTGATCATCAGTGGATTATTTAATGTAAAATTAGTTTTAGATTCTATTTTTAAAAAAATTTTATAGGAGATTTTTTGGGTTTTTTGGGGGTATTATATATTTTATTAATATATATTTTATATAACATTTTTTATTAAATTTAAAAATTAAATTTTTCTAGAGTTTGATAATTATCATAAATTACTTTTTATTATTATACATGTGGAAGTTGAGAAATAAGGGACATTTTTTTGCCCCTTACAGCAAATCCAGCTCCACTGCGACTCCTGAGGCTCAGACAGAGCACATTGAGATAGGTCTGACTGTCCGAGCAGTAATGCGCCTAGTTTTGCCGAACCCCATTCATATTTGTGTCTAATATTACGAGTGTGGTGCGACTCCCCCAGAACGGCCCCCATTAGGCGCATTAGACATCGTAGCCGCTCACTTTGGTGCATCTTACACAAGAAAAGGGTAAAATCCCCGGTCATACAGGTCTCCCTTAAAGCAGTGGTGTTGTGCAAAATTTCATATCAGCGTTCTGGTTGGTCAGGAAAAGACCAAGATGTCTCTTAAGGTTGTATTATAACCCACCCCTTCTACCTCTGTAGCACCGAGCTTCCCAGTTTAGGCTATGTCTATACAGCAATGTGATGGTGTCGCCCCTGCCTAAGGCTTGCTGGGTCCTATAGGTAAACTGGAGAGCCAATACCTCTGCATCTGAACCTTGCCCATCCCTGCTCGCTGTGTGGTAAGCTCCCATGGGCCACACAACGCCAGGACACGGCCGGCTGCATTCTGCTCGCAGGCCTTGGGGTTCACTTCTGCGGCTTATGGGCTTGTCTTACTATAGACTTGGATGACCTATTGATAGAATATGCCATCAGTGTCTTATTGGTGCAGGTTCCACTTCTGGGACTCGCACCGATCTTGAGAACAAGCCTCGAAATGTCTCCGTTTTGAACAGAGAGGTGGTCGGGACTCTCCCAGTGACATCAATGGAAGTTCTGAGTGCAGCCAAGCGCTTCATAATGGGAGAGTCCCAACCACCTCTTCTTGCAAACTGGAAAGGTTTCGGGGGCTTGTTCTCAAAAGTAGGTGCAGGTCCCACCTCGATATGCCATCCATGTCTATAGGGAGACAACCCCTTTAAAGGGTAACGCTTTGGGGAACCTATAGCATTATTGATCTTCATAAACAGAATTTTGAATTGCTTCCATTTTCATGCAGGTTTTTTGCTGTAATACACCTGCGGGGCTATGGGGATTTCATCTATTGCCCTGGGGTCTGGCTGGGTGCTATAGAGCTTTTCTTTGTGCACTTAAATTGAAGCCTTTGGGGTGAGGGGGTCAGTCTCCCCGTCCGTAACCGAAGCAGAGTATCTTAGAGAATTTTAGGGTATGTTCAAATGGCGTTTTTAATGCTTATTTTGTGGCACATTTCACGCCCAATACAGCCCTAAATAAGCGTCAGAAATGCCTGTAGAACACGTCCCGTTCACTGCCATGTAAAATTGGCAGCAGCGTGTAGACGACAAAGATTTTCTTCAAATATTTTTTGCGCCAGCAAAGGATTGACTTGTCATCTCTTTGAGGCATTTACGCGCCCGTCCTATACGAAAGTATAGGAATCTTCCTTAAGCCGTGTTCACACGGCGTAATTGCGGGATGTAATTACGCTTCGCATTTACACCGGGACTTCGCGAGCTCCAGTGACATTCCTTACTAGCGGCGTGTATTCGCCGCTAGTAATTGACATGTCGCCTATCGTCCCATGTGGCGTATTGTCCGAGCGGGGAGAGTAGGCGTATTCCATTGTTCTGTGGATTACCGTAATGACTGGGACGTATCTCGCCCCATATAGAGCGCAGTACGGCGCGAAATACGGACCGAAATAGGCCTCAATCATAACTGTGTGAACATAGCCTTAGGGCATGTTCACACGGCGTTTTCGGAGCATTTCCTCGCCCAAAACCTCATCCAAACCACATCAAAACCTCGTCTGAAACGCGCTTCTTCAGACGAGGTTTTGGATCAGGTTTTCGCTGAGGTTTTCACCCATAGAAATGAATATCCAGGACAAAACCCGCGGCCAAATCCGTGCCAAAACCGCGTTAATAACCGCGCCTACAACGTGCTTTAAGAATTGACATGACACTTCTTTTTCATTGCTTCCAAAGAAGCGTGTATAAACCTCGTCGTGTGGGAACTACAACGAGGTTCTACATAGGAATCAATGAAATGAACTGGGGGCGTTTTGGGCGAGGAAACGCTCCGAAAGCCTCGTCCAAAAACGGCGCGTGAATATGCCCCTAGAGTCCGCGGCGATTCCTCGTCGGGATTCCACACTCGCCAGCGCGAAATCTCAATGCAGAAACTAACGCGTTCTAACACCGAATATAGTGTCGCGCGAACGTGCCCTTATTATTCATGGCTTCCCTTACACAGGAATATAGATGGTACAAGGTCTATTTGGAGCCAGTCGCTCACATGATAAGAGCAGGAGGAGTTTGCCAGTCACCTCGGCAGGTTGTGTGTGACACTGCAGCTCAGCAGGTGCTTTGTGAGCCGGCACCGGAGGGAGTCCTGCCACCTGGAGCGTGTGAGGTGCGGCCGCTGCCTGTGTACATCCGCCGCCGGCTCGTGCTCATGTAGATATCACTAACCGACTCACAAGGAAAGCGAGGTGATGAACATATGTGACTCCTCCGATCTGCATCGCTGCTGATCACACCGACTGTCCAGAGAGCAGGAGGTAGCAAGTCTCCGTGTGAGAATAGTGCCGAGTCTCATGGGGTTCGGCAAGTGCCCAATTATGTGTTAGAGATCTGGTAAAGCTCCCCTGCTGAACCGTCACCTGAGAATAATACTCAGGTGGTTCTTTAGTGTGTTCGCCCCGGCTTGTCTGCGGTGTCGTCATGGAATAGGCTAACCTTAACAGGGGTGTCAAACTGCCGGCCCTCCAGCTGTTGGGAAACTACAACTCCCATCATGCCCACTGATACAGATGATATAAATGCATGATGGGAGTTGTAGTTTCCCAACAGCTGGAGGGGCCGGCAGTTTGACACCTGTGCCTTAGAATATTCTCTACAGCAGGGGTCTGCAACGTCGGCTCTCCAGCTTCTGGGAAACTACAACTCCCATCATGCCCACTGATACAGATGATATAAATGCACCTTGCTAGTTTTAGTTTCCAATCAGCTGGAGGGGCCGGCAGTTTGACACCTGTGCCTTAGAATATTCTCTACAGCAGGGGTCTGCAACGGCGGCTCTCCAGCTCCTGGGAAACTACATTCCCACATTGCCCACTGATACAGATGATAAATGCATGATGGGATTTGGGTAGTTTCCCAACAGCTTGGAGGGCGGCGGCGTTTAAAGGGGTTGTAGAATAATTCTTACAGCAGGGTTCTGAAGGCGGCTCACTAAAAGTCCTGGGGTTTAAAACAATCCCTTAAATGACGGGATCGATGAAAAATTGATGATTTGGGATTTATTTTGAGGGACATTTGGGGGTTGGGGGAGGGAAATTTTTTCCTCATGTTTGGGACAACTGGAAGCCGCCTCATGGGGTTTTTTTGCCTTCCTCTGGATCAACACTGTAGGATTATAAACTGGATTTGATGAACCTGTTTCTTTTTTTTTTTTTCAACCTTTATCTGCTATGTTTCATTCGTCCCTGTCCTTGGGGTGGGGGGGCTCGCAATCTATTTCCTGCTCACGGTCATGGGAGATAGGTTTTACTTTGCATAGATGAAGAAAATTGGCATTTACGGTAGTTCAATTCAGGGGGGCATTATTTACTTAAAATTACAGAAGTCGTAGTTACTGCTTTAGAGACCTGTCAAAAAGTGTTCCCAGAAGGAGGCAAAAAAGCCCCATTTCGACGTGGGTGAAGTCAATCAAGTGCAAAGTACTAATGAACTACTTTAAGGGTATCTTCATATGGTTGGTTTAGATGCTGTTTTCGCCGCTGTTTTGGTGCTGATTCTACCATCAAAATTGCGTTCAAAACGCCCCCAGTTCATTGACTGAAAAAAGCGACGTCCATTCTTGAGGCGTTTTACACAAGTAGAATTCCCATAGAAATCGATGGAGAGCTTTGAAAACCTCAATCACAAGTGTGGCGTGTTTTTAGATGTGGTTTTGAACACTGATTGGCGACAAAAAAATCCCCTGACATAATGTTTCTAAAAAGAAAAAAAAAAAGAAAAAGGAAAACTTAAAACGCGTCTCAGAAACTGCTAAATATTGGCAGTTTTCAGTAAAGTATTTGAAGGTGATTTGGCCGCTGAAAAAATAAGCATCCAAATCAGCTGTGTGAACAGACCCTTACAGGGTGTTCACGGAATATTTGCGGAACATAATTGCGCTGCAATGCGTCTCAAGTACTCCCCGCAAATACGGTAAAATGATAGCACTCTTTGACTGCTGAGATTTCGCGGCATGGCGCCTGGAGAAAGAAGTCAATGTGAGGGTGAGTAGGGACTGAGCGCTGTGGGAAGTGTGCACTAGTCAGCGCCTACTTCCTACAACAGGCGTACAGGTACGCTATACACCGTGTGAATCCGGCCATACAGGGACCAAAAATAAGCAAAGCAGGCCCTGTTCACACAAAGGATATGGCCGCGGGTTCCGACGCGGTTTCCGCAGCCAAATCGCGCCTAGTTTATTAACATGGTTTCCTATTGGAAACCGCGTTAATATTTGCACGCCGCGGGTTTGGCCGCAGCCTTGCCGCACGTGTTTCAGAACTCTACTGTCAATTCTTGATGGAGTCGCTGCGGGTGTCGCTGCGGCTGGCTGCGCAGTTTGCCCCCGCCTATTAATTTGCATGGGGGCAAACCCTCGCCGCAAGCCGCGTCCCAAACCACGCCCCACTTGTGCCGCGACCAGGCCCAGCGCCTGCGTCACAAACCCGTCATGTGAACGAGGCCTAAGTGTGGCCTTTTTTTTTTTCTGTGATTTTTATTTTTTTATGCCCATAATGTCCACTTTTTCTGTGATACGTCTGTAAGAATAGGAGAACCTTGACGTGGGTCGCGAGCTTGCATGTTGTTGCCAAAATATCAAATATATCAGGTTTGATTTTGATCTTAGTTCAGTCCTAACAAAATACCAACTCGGCCCAAGCACAAGGTATCGCTACCCCCTCACCATGGAGAATAGCGAGGTTGTTGCGCTTCCTGCGTAAGGGGCATAGCGCGGCCGCTGCGCTCCCCGCCGGCAGCGGATAGAGATGCACAATATGCAGTAGTTTCCTTTCTGTGAAATATAAAAAAAAGTCCAGTCGTGCTGGGCTGCTTTTTAAATACGCCTCTAATATTCCTCCTCGGACTCAGCCGCCATGTATTACTCATTTCCAGCTTTTTCGTCAGTGACACGTCTGTACGAGGCCTTGCTTTATGCTTTAGCCACATGGTTTGAGGACACATCGTAGTTACTGCGCAGTTTCTTGGCTTTTTAATACCATTCACGTTTTACACTGAATAACCTGTTAAATAATTTTTTTTTTTAGGTTCGTGTGGATAACCTATATCTGTAGGAGTAGGGTGTTTTTTTTTAGCATTTTACATCACTTTTTATTCTATGTAGACTTCTTTTTAACAACTTTATTTTAATCCCCTTAAGGGATAAGGTAAATTTAAAGGAAATGTGTCGTCAAAAAATGACTTTTTTGTCGTGTTTTTGTTTTGTTTTATGGATTTTTTTTTTTTTTTTTTAAAGAATTTTTTTTTACATTTTCCACATCACTTTCAGTATTTTTTAAAAAAGTTTAAATCCGGCGGTTGTCACTTTGGCCACTAAGGCTATGTTCACACGGCTTATTCACGCCGTAATTGCGGGCGAAATCCTGGGGTACGGAGAGGGGGTGGCGTCTAGCTCGCCGGCCCCATAGACATTCATTATCCACGGCGCATATACCACCTGGATAATTGACATGTCACTTTCTCCCCGCTCACCGTATTTCGCGAGCGGGGAGAGGAGACGGAATCCATAGTTCTCTATGAGAACTGTGGATTACCGTAATAACTGGGATGGATTGCAGCCGTATTTCGCGCAGTATAGCGCGAAATACGGAACGAAATCCGTCCCAAAATAAGCCGTGTGAACATTGCCTAAGCCTTATAGTAGTTTGACACTTTCTGTTCTGTAGAGAGAATTTTTCAGCCGTCTCCTCATCAGCACAAGCCGGATTAGGGCCGGTTCACACGGCTTATTCAAGCCGTAATTGCGGGACGGATTCCGCCCGCAATACGGCTTGAATAAGGGGCGGGGGCGCAGCTCCCCGGCCCCATAGACTTTCATTATCCACGGCGCGTGTTCCACCGGGATAATGAACATGTCAGGAGAGACGGAATCCATAGCTCTCTATGAGAACTGTGGATTACTGTAATGGCTGGCACGTATTCCAGCCGTATTGTAGCGCAATACGGCTGCAATACGTGCCCAAAATAAGCCGTGTGAATGGCCCCTTACACTGACACCAATGTGTATATATAACACAGGATCCACCAGTCACAATAGGAAATGTCACAGCTCCCCCTCTCCCCCTCCCTGCACACTGACGACTTCCCAGGTCACAGAGCATGCACAGAAAACTCTCCTGTAGAAGTCAATGGGTCTGCTCCTGTTCACAGGCTCCTATGTCCCTGAAGCTGCTCTTAAAAGCAGCTCAGGCAAGATGGCCGCCACCATAATCCTATACAAACAACCGAATTGAAAAAACTACAATCAGAAAATAAAAACGGCGAAGAAAAGAATATGGATCAGTAACTTCCTTTTTAATTAAAACAAAAATTGGCCCCCAGGGCTGACTGTAAAGGTTTCTTCCAGCCCTGATTGGGTCACTGACAACCCAGTGACCTGATTGACTGGAGGAGTCCACTTCGACCACGCCGCATGAACTCCGTTCTGTGTGATGGAAGCCAAAAACCACCTCTACTTTAGTGACACCGAAAGACTTTGCTGCCGACTAGGGGGAGACTAAAAGGGTATAACCTAAACGTGAAAGTGGAATAGGGCGCGCCATTCATTCGGTGACACGTTACGAATATATTTCTCCCAGCACTTTGTCATGAATTAAGTTCGTTTTATCCAATTACTCTGTGTCCCTACCGTTCATCAGGTACGAATGTGAAAACCTCCCAACCCCCCTCACGGCCCCCAACCCACCCCCGCTGTGCCCAGACGCTCTGAGAAGTGTTGGTTACTTCCCCTCATCATTTATACATGATGATTGAATGTCTTGGATGGATTACAAGCGCGCCCTGGATAATGGCATCGGGTTCCGCTTCCTCGTCGCTCGCCTCACTTAGGTTAGACTTTCTCAAAGAATATAGTTTCTGTCCATCTTGCCTCCTCTCTACAGACATTGAGGAAAACTCGGAATTACTAGAGCGACGTTCACTACACATCCAAGCCGTTGAACACTTTTCATTTTTTTGTGTAGTAAAAAAGTACAAGGAACTTCAGATTTTCTAGGTAATCTTTTTTTTTTTTTTTTTTTTTTTTTTTTTTCTTACGGGCTTGCCTGGTCTCTAAAAAAAAAAATATATATTGTGTGTGGTGGTGTATGTATATACTATATAGTATATATTTTAATATATATAATATATATATATATATATATATATTTATATTTATTGTGTATTATACACACACAGGCAGTCCCCGGGTTACAAACGGGTTAGGGACTGTAGGTTTGTTCTTAAGTTGAAATTGTATGCAAGTCAGAACAGGTATATTTATTAAATGTAACTCCAGCAAAAAAAAAATTTTTTTAGTTTTGGATAGTGCAGGGAAAGGTTTTTACATTTGCTTTGCTGTCTCTGCCCTTTTTTAGAAGATTTCACCTAACGTTCTGCATCTCATGTGCAGCTGTGGCGTGCTGGCACTTGGTTATCATGGGGCGTGACTCAGTGTTGAATGTCAGCCACGCCCCAGAAGTCTCCGTTTGTAACTAGGGGACGTATGTAAGTTGAAACGATGTAAGTCGGGGACTGCCTGTATATGAAATGCTCTTAAGGGGTTACTCCTACCACCGCCAGTGCTGCTGAAAAGACCGATTAATGTACAATTAGCAATTTTCAAAGGGTATGTTATTAAAAATATGTATGCTTTACCGAATACAGGCCTTTTTTGAATCTTCAGCTTGTTATTGTCTCCATGGTTGCCGGCCCTCACAGTGCGCTTTCAGTTGTGGCCAATATTGCATTGTCTTCAAAGACCAAGTTCCTATGGCTGGCCAAAAGAAGGAGGGGAAGTACATGAGTGACAACGCGCGTCTCTGCTATCCCGGCCACAAGACTTTATTCTCACGTAGTCTTTTATAAGACTCCGCTAATGGCCACAACTGAAAGCACACAGTGGTGGTCTGTAACCATAGAGACCAGAGAGAGTTCAAGGTGCAAAAAAAAGGCCTGTGTTAAGTAAAGTGTATATATCTTTAAATAACTTGCATCTTAAAAATTTTATTGAAGCAAATACATACATTACCTTTCCATTTAAGTTATTCCTCGTGTGTGTGTGTGTGTGTGTATATATATATATAATATATATATATATATATATATATATATATATATATATATATATATATATATATAATATAGTATATCCACATAGTATATCCAGTTTTGCGTTGCTAAGCGGTGAATCGTGTATTCATGTAACGCACCTTAGTCTCCTCAGAGCCTTTTTTGTTTGTATGTAGTATATATATATAAAAATATATATATATATATATATATATCATATCCACCGTTTTGGTTTTGCTAAGCGGCTAATCTCGTGATGTGAACGCACCCTTAGTCTGTGTAACCATCCTCCGTATACACAGAAGCACAAATATTAATGGAATGAAACCTGTGAAACCTTTTTTTTCCTGGAGTTTCGTTTGTCCTATGGAAGTGTTAGTCCAAACTCCACTCGCATGCTTATTGTAATGGCGCCACTGAATTACCTTTTGGCTCCTGTAGTAGCGCAGACTGGATCTGGAAGTGGCGCGGTTTGACAGCAGCTCTCTGCTTTTCCTCTCTATCTCACCTGGGCTGGTTTCCAGCGACTCTTACATCTTCATGCAGGAGCCGTATATTTAGAACAAAGAGCGGATCCTTTAGGGAAGCCTTTTGCAATCTCACCGGATGGATTTTCTTTCTATACTTGGCTCTACATGTGGCTGTAATGCACTGGAGTGAAAATGGCCATGTTGTCCTTGTTGGGTGCTAAATGTATGGCTCCTGAAGAGGTGCTCTATTCCTTTTGTGTGACAGACAATATAATAGATGCTTTGGCCTGGCTGCCCCGGCCTCTGCGGCCGTTGCCAGTCTAGTCACCCGGGGCTACATTTAGATGATAATATCAATGCATGCTCACATCTGTACTCGCTGACATTCCAGTGCTGGCGGCGCCTCCCGATCTGCTGTTTTACACCTGATTTTGCAGTCCACTGGTGACTGCTGCAGCCATTCTATTGACAGCAAGGCTTATATACGGTATATAATATATATTTTGGCTTGCTAACCCTGTTGCAGCACATTTTTATTTTTAAAATTGAAGCGAAGCAGTCAGTTTGCTCACGTTGCCTGAACCACGAAATGGCTGCGAGTTTTCCTTGTTTCCGTAATGTGTGTTTTACCCTAAAACATTTTGACCGTTCAGGGTAAATCGCACCCATAAAACTGAACAGAGCACAAGAAGTGTAGTGACCAAGGCAGGGAGAATACTGGCCGACTTCTCTCCTCCGCCCGCTGCGCTTCTCCACTTATGCAACTTGGTTTTATGGGTGTTTTAACATACAGTGGGGGGAAAAAATAGTATTTAGTCAGCCACCAATGAAGATGAAACGTGGCTGGGTCTTTCAGCATGATAATGATCCCAAGCACAACGCCAGGGCAATGAAGCAGTGGCTTCGTAAGAAGCATTTCAAGGTCCTGCAGTGGCCTAGCCAGTCTCCAGCTCTCAACCCCATAGAAAACCTTTGGAGGGAGTTGAAAGTCCATGTTGCCCAGCGACAACCCCAAAACATCACTGCTCTAGAGGAGATCGGCATGGAGGAAAGGGCCAACATACCAGCCACAGTGTGCGCCAACCTTGTGAAGACAGAAAACATCTGACCTCTGTCATTGCCAACAAAGGAGATAGAACAAAGTATTGAGATGAACTTTTGTTATTGGCCAAATACTTATTTTCCACCATAATTTGCAAATAAATTCTTTCCAAATCAGACAATGTGATTTTCTGGATTTGTTTTCTCATTTGGTCTCTCATAGTTGAGGGCGACCTATAATGTCAATTACAGGCCTCTCATCTTTTTAAGTGGGAGAACTTGCACAATTGGCGATTGACTAAATACTTTTTTCCCCACTGTACGGAGGCCAAACTCTGCTGTCCGACTAACTGAAAACCGATCACCATTCAGAACAACTATCCACAGAGTCCAGATTGACTCTGAGGCGTTGGATCATTACTCTGAAACGCTCCTTACTGAGAGGAGGAAACCTGCGGCTATTTCCTATGGTTCGGGCAGCAAGAACGAGCCGACGGGTTCTTTTTTATGTAACCGGGATCGAGCTTTGCTTTTGGATTGTATCTGTAGTCCGATCATGTCTTAAAGGGGACGTGCCTTATCTGCTAAGAAGCAAATGCTGAGAGAGACAGACAGCCAGAGCACAGAGCCTGCATAAGGGATCGTGTGAAATGTTCACTCAAATAATCAAACTACAACTAGTGGATTCTGTATACAAAAGACAACAGCTTTTCTCCACAGCAGCTTGAAAGCTTCTTCATGTTCTCTGTCATCAGATAAAGCAGGGATCTACTCAGATAATCACACTACAACTAGTGGATTCTGTATACAAAAGACAACATATTTCTACTTGGTGCCTTGAAAGCTTCTTCAGCTCCCTTTCATCAGATAAGAAGTGTTCTCTGCTCAAGCCCAGCCAGCAGCTCTTGTCAGGTCGTATCTAATAGAAGCTTTTAAGTAACTAATGGCAGGTAAGGCAGCCTGTAGCTCTCTCAGGCTGCAATTTTTGTAATCACATATATTTAAAAAAGTGATTAAATACCTATTTTGGAGGATCCCACATCAACATTACATCGCAACAAAAGCCCTTTAAATGCTGCTGAGACTGGACCTGGATGATCCGGAGTTATTCCGATCCACATTAATTAAGGAAAAGGCAAAATTGTCTGCGATTTTCAGTGTTGTGTGTTTCTTGTTTTTTAGTTTGTAACGCAGTTTAGATGTTCCTTCTTGCTGCTTCCCTGAAGTTTAGATGTTTCCCTGTAGATGCGAGATCAGCATAAGCTTCATTCTCTATTTCTGTGCATAGCAACCTCCTCTACCTCTGGATTGTATCAGCATTTTTAATTATTTTACTCTTTTTATTCATTTATATAGCATCGTTAGGCTATGTTCACACGCCGAGCCTTCCCCCTGCCGCCCGGGGCGCCGGCCGCTGAGCCTTCTCCCTGCCGCCCGGGGCGTCTCCCTCCTTTGTTTCAGCAGTAGCCGGATTTAAAATGGTTTTGATGCTTTTTTTTTTTTCCAGGGGAAAAGAAAGGGTGAATTAAAACCAGTTTTTTTTTTTTTTGTTTTTTTTTTGGGGTTTTTTTTGGAGGGGGGAGGGGGGGTTTTCAAAGGGCTGGAATTGGTGTTTGCATAACGCAATTTGTATTTAAAAGGAGTTCATGTAGTGTTCTGGCTTTGACATGCAAATGGTGTTGAAAATTCAATTTGACTAACTTTGATGAGATTGCTGCGCTCGGTGTAATTTCCTCCGAGTTGCCGGTGTATTTGCGGAGTAGTTATGTCAGATGAGATGCTTCCATGGCACCGAGTGGTTTAGATCTCACACACAATGTTCAGTTTGTTTATGGCGAGAGAAGCAAAGTGCCGGCTCCCGCAATATTTTGCAGGAGCAGCTATTCGGCTTGTGTTTATCCAGGGTGATATTAGAAGAGTAAAAAAAAAAAATCTACAAGCAGCGGGCAACAGTAATCCTATATGGGGGGCAAAACATGCTAAACACAAGTACAGGCAACCCCTGGGTTACAGACGGGATAGGGACTAAGTTGTTTGTTTGTTTTTTTTTTTTTAGTGAAATTTGTATGCAAGTCAGAACTGGTCCATTAATTTAAATTTATCTCCAGAAAAAAAATAGTGCAGTGGTCTGTGCCCCTGTTTAGAGGATTTCACCTCACTTTGTCTCATGTGCTGCTGTGGCATGCTGGCACTTGTAGGTCTACAGTCATGGCCAAAAGTTTTGAGAATGATACAAATGTTAATTTTTACAAAGTCTACTGCATCAGGTTTTATAATGGCAATTTGCATATACTCCAGAATGTTATAAAGAGTGATCAGCTTAACAGCAATTAATTGCAAAGTCAATAGTTGCCTAGAAAATGAACTATTTCCCCCAAAACACATTTCAACTTCATTGCAGGCCTGCCTTAAAAGAACCAGCTAACATCGTTTCCAGTGATTGCTCCATTAACACAGGGTGGGGTGTTGATGAGGACAGGGCTGGAGATCAATCTGTCATGATTAAGTAAGAATCACACCACTGGACACTTTAAAAGGAGGCTGGTGCTTGGCATTCATGTGTTCTCTTCTGTTAACCATGGTTATCTCTAAAGAAACATGTGCAGTCATCATTGCACTGCACAAAACTGGCCTAACAGGGAAGAGTATCGCAGCTAGAAAGATTGCACCTCAGTCAGCAATTTTACCCAAATCATCAAGGAATTCAAGGGGGAGGGGTTTTCCATTTTTTTTTCCCAAAAAAAAGGCTCCAGGGCGCCCAAAAAAGCCAGAAAGGGCCAGGGCCCGTCTCTTAAAAGTGTTTCGTTGGGAAAATCGGGCTACCAGCGGTGCAGAGCTGGCTCAGGAATGGCAGCGGAGGTGGGTCCCTTCTCCCGCATGTGGGCGGGAGACTCAGGGGGAGAAGGGCCCTGGTGGTAAGGGGGCACCCAAAAAAAGCCACTTTTCCCAGAAAAACATCATGGACAGACTGATATTCTCCCAAAAGGGTTTCAGGGAGGGACTGGAGGACGGGGGGTAAAGTATTTTCTCTGTTTGAACCCCCTTTTCCGAATGTTTGGAACATCGGGAAAACAGCTTGTTGGGGAAAGCAAGGTGAGCGATACCCCCGGGTCTTGTTCATGAAAAACTGTAAAGCACCCAGCCCCCATTTGTGGGGGGGTTGTTTCCCTCACCCAAGGGGAAATCGGCTCTCAAAACCGGGTCTTCCCTAAAAAAAAACCCATGAATAAAAAATTGGTACCAGAATGTCCCCAAAGAGAAAACTTCCCCCAAACCGTCCAAGAGCAGTTTGGGGGTTCAAAAAAATTTGCCTTTTCCAGCATGATGGAGCCCTTCCCATAAAGCAAAGGTGTAACTAAATGGCTCGAGAACAAAACATAGAGATTTTGGGTCAGGGCCCTTTGGAAACCCCCCCGATTTAATCCCATTGAAAACTTGTGGTCAATATAAAGAGACGGTGGACAAACAAAAAAACCCAAAATTGTAAAATTTAAATGCAAGCATTGTTTTGTGCAAGAAAGGGGGGCTATCAGCAGGATTTGCTCCAGAATTTGGTTTGAGGAGCATGCCGGGGAAAATTTTGCAGAGGCCCTGAAGAAGAAGGGTCACACTGCAAATATTGACTTGCTGCATGAATCTTTTAAAAAACTGTCAATAAAAGCTTTTTTTAAATCTTAATATGATTGCACTTGTATTTCTGTTTTGGATAAAAACTCTGACAAACAAAAGGGAAAAACCAGAGGGCAACAGATCAGGTGAAAATATAAGATTTGTTTTCATTCTAAAAAACCCCCTTTTTTGGGCCCAAAGGGACTTGTACATCTTTTTAGCTGCTGTGGAACATGGAATTACAAATGCCAGCATGCCATAGTAGCACAGGAGATATACATGTACTGATCAGTACCAATATTTTATTTATTGAGTGGTTTGGGCATTTTTGGCCCTTATTTTTAGTTCCACAGTTTTAAACTGTTTTAAGAAACAGGAACTACATATGCCCGGGAAAGCAAGGAAATACACTTGTATTGAACAGCCCCCATCTAATTAGTACATGTGTGTGTGGGAAAAACTGGCACTTGTAGTTTCCCCAGTGTTAGGGTTTCTATTGGGGAAATACATGTTTCCCTCTTGTCACAACGGCCGAGGGTGCACATTTTTTGATCAGCACCGATAATTAATACTTGTGGTTTTGGGCATGGGTGGGCCTTTTTGTTCCACAACTTTCAAAACCGCATGCCCCAAGTCCTTAAATTTTTGGGGTGCTGATATAATACAGTACTATATTTTACATTGGAGGCAGGTTTGGGGGAGGACAAGGAACAGTAAGAACAGATCTGCCATTCCCAGTTGGAGGAAGTAAGGGCTGCTGTGCCGGCTGCAAGACGCGTGGGCACTTTCTCTAGATCATGAGGGGGAAAAAAAACCCCAAAATTGTTGTTGTTGATGGGCGATATTTGGGTTTGGGCTGGGTGGGATGGGGAATGAGTGGCTGAGAATGTTATGTATGCAGATGCTTTGTAGGGGGCTTAAAAAAGGGAAAAACAAAACACTTTCCCCGTTTAAAAATGGGCTCTCCATAAGGGGAGATGTTCCCCCTTTTTTCGCCACTCATTGCCTCCCCCCCCAGTCAAGCCAGTTCACTCTCTGTCTACCCCTGTTAAGGGGGAAAACCCCGAAATGGTCGTTGTAGATTTAGCGTTTTTGGGTTGAAATAATATTCCCTTTTTTCTTTTTCAAAAATTCAGTGAATCGAAGTAAATTGAGGGGTTTGTTAAAACCCTTTGGGGGGGAAGTGAGCTCCTTTCCCATAATGCCTTTTGATATGCAGTGCTTAGTAGGGGCTAAAAGGCAAAACAAAAAAACTACACCCCCTTAAAAAAGGTGCTCTGCATAAGGAGAAATGTTCCCCTTTTCTTGGGTAATTTGGGGGAAATCCCCTGGGAAACGAATGGAAAGGGTGGCCCCAAATGCCGGGCGCCCCCCAAAAACCGGGACGGCCCCGGTGAGCTGGGGAGCCCCTTTTTGTGCATTTCATTTATTTGTGGGGGAAATTTCCCCTTTTAATTTGCAAAAAGTTTAAAACCACCCACAGGAGCCTTTTAATTGGAAATTTGGGTGAGGTCCCGAAGGATAAATTGGGGTTTAAGTGTATAATCTTAAAATTTTAGGAAAAAAAAGTTGGGAAAAGGCCCAATGGAAAAGTCCCCCGGTTTAAAAGTAGGGTTCAAATTAGGCCCCTTTTTACATAATTTTGGGGACACAATTTTCAGTAATTTAAAAATGCCCCCACCCGTAAAAAATAAAAATACGGCGGTGAAAATAAACTAAACCCGGGAAAATTTTGGTTTTCTATCCCAAATGGATAAATTTTTTTGTGCTACACAATGGCAGGGGGCGGATTTTGGGGGCTCCCGGGAAAAAGCCCAGGGGGGTTTAGTGGTCGCCCCGGTTTAGGTTTGAATCTCGGCCTTTACACCCGCCCCTCTGGTAAACCCCCTTACTTTTTTAAAACATACACAAACATACCACAATACACACACATACACACACATTCCACACACATTAAAACACACATACACACACACACATACACACACACCCTACACACACACAATACACACACACAATACACACACACATAAAACAACACATACACACACCATTTCACACACAAAATCACACACACCATATCACACACCATATCACAACACTACCACACACATACACACACACATAACCACACATAACCCCCAATTAAAACCACACATACCACACACACACACCACACACCACACACAAAACCCCACAACACTCCTGTTTTTCCCAAACCGTTTTGGGGAAATGGGGTAATTTTTGTACAGCAGAGGGGTCCTGTTTTTGCCAGGCATCCTCAAAACTCGGCCCTCCAGCGTTGGGAAACTCAACCCCATCATTCTCATGTTTAGGTTAATAAATGCATGATGGGGGTTGGGAGTTTCCCAAAGCCCGGGAGGGCTGGGAGGTTTTTGGGGATTTGGGATTGTTGCGGCTGTAGACTACGTGCATGCTCTTCCACCAGATACACCCACGGTTTTTTTTTTAAACCCTACACGTCTTTTCTGCCACGTACTTTGATTTTGCGATTGACCTTTAATATTTTAGTAGACTTCTTACCCTTATGCTTCTGTTCTTTAAAACAGGTATTCACACATTGCATTTTTGCTTCATGTTTCAACTGCATTCATAGCGCCAGCAATTAAGTCATTGCGTTTTTTTCTTTTTTTTCTTTTTTTTTTTGTTGTTTGTAGGGGTTGTCCAGTTCCTAATTTTAAAAAAATAAATAAAATACTATGTTTCTGGTGCTTCATTGAAAGAGAGAGGAAGAAAACCTCTCCTCTCCTCCTTCTTCCATTCCAGCGCTGGATCTCCCTGGTTTTTTGTTTATTTTCATTTTTTTTTTGAGCAGTTTAGGGATGTTCACAGGCTTTCTTGCGTCCGTGTGAACATCCGCTTTCGATGGCTCTGGCCATTGAAGGGACCAGAGCGCCCCTAAAAATTAGCGTGAGTTTCACCGCCGGCAATGACAGCACCAGCGGCGTTCACTGAGAGCCCGCTGGTTTTTGATGCGCCTGTCAAGTCGCTTGCGGATGCGATCAAAAAAATGACATGCAATGCTTGGAGCCATCTGAAAGACGGGCCCGACGGCGCGATGAAACACACAGCGGCGATCTCTCAGGGAAAAGCGCCGCGGTCTGTCATTGCCGGCAGTGATAAACTCATGCAAAATTGTTAGAGGCGTCTTGGGGCCGTTCAGTTTGGGGCCAGAGACGCATCAAAAAGCGGGGGTATTCATTTCGGAGGGAAAACGCCCATGTGAAAAATACCTAAGTCCCCAAAGACCATGATGAGGCAGGGGTGCCCCCGCGGTGCGCCATGAACCAAGACCCGGAGAGAGAAGCGCTGGTGTAGAAAGGCTTTTGTATACGGTTGTTGTTTTTTTTTTTTTGTTAAATGGGGCAACTGGGGCTTTAGTATTTAATTTTTTATAGGCATTAGACAACCCCTTTAACCAGGGCTGTGGAGTTGGCAAGCCAAAGCCCCGACTCCGACTCCTCAATTTCCCAAACCTCCGACTCCGGACTCCTTCATACACGGCGCATGTTTAAGTGATCCCCTTTTACTGTAGTAAAATGGTAACACCCAGGTTTGTTTATCACCTATGATACAATAATCAAGCTATTTAGGTAGACAACAATGACAAGCAAAAGGGTAACAATGTTTTGATCTTTTGAAACACTTGTGGTAGAGTTGAAGAAAAAGCTGTATTTGTATCCAAGTCCAGTCTGCACCAACATTGGGAATGTGTAGAAGAACCGGGGATCAGATTTTGGTAAAGATGTCTTGAATCTGATCCAGAGCCCAGCAGGATTCAGGCAGCATTGAAAACCAAAGGTGGATTTCCCAAATCTAACAAAATAATAAAAAATTAACATTTCGATTTTTTAGCAGCAAAACAGTAACAATGCAGTTACAGGAAAGAATTGCAGATGTTTAAATACTTGCAAAGTCAATTTATGTAAAAAATATGAAAGATGACTGTATATAAAATTACAGTTGCCTAATGTACAAAGCTGAAAGGGATGGAGAATTAGGAGCCTGAAAGTCACAAGTTCAAAACATTGTTCCCATTTTTGCTTGTCAGTGTAAAATATTTTTATTGGATGTGACTTTAGGAAACAAAAAAATGTAAATATGCAAACACTGCAGGAACATTTGTGGAGTCTCTGGAATTTTGTTCTGAAAAATAGTATTGCCTCCATCAGATCCTGCAAAACATGACCTCACATCTGATTCTTATTTCCGGGCTAGAGAACGGCCCTTTTACACTAACTTGGGTTTGGGGGCCCAAAAACGATGACCACAGGGGCAACATCTCTAACAATGTCAGGGTATTAAGGAATTGCCTCAGCCACAGGAAGTTTTGATGAATGGTTCATCTCTGCTACTTCTTTGAAAACAGATGAAAAATGTTGCCGAAATCCGTTTGCTAGGGGAGCAATCTTTTTTCCCCTGGGGCAGCGCTTTGCCTGCTCCATGTCATCAATTACACTCCTCATGTGATAAGACTGAAGATATGGGATCAGTAGCACCGGCCGGACCCAAGTCCTCTTGCTCTTTGCATTGAACTAACTGGACCAACTTATTATATATTATATATTCATATTCATTTTATGATGACTCCGACTCCTGCAAAACAGGCTCCGACTCCACGACTCCGACTCCACAGCCCTGCCTTTAACCCAAATTGTATCTCCTTTCCCAACTAGTGAAATACAAAACCACTTGCTAAAAAAATAAAATAAAACTTTTCTATATGCGTTTTTGATGCAGTTGGGAAACCATTGCAGTAATGCAGTTTGTGAACTTGGCCTTATGGGATCAGGAGTGGCTGCTCTTTTATCCTGTATATAGCGGTTGTCGGCTACAGAACGACGTGATGGTTAGCGGCAGCCAAATATGGGTCATACTGTCATTCTTGTAGCCACGTATATTTACGTGTGTGTGTATATCTGTATATATGTGTGTATCTGTGTATGTGTGTATATATACATATATATATATATATATTTAATTTATAATATATATATATATATTTATATATACACACATCTGTGTATAATATGATTTATATACACACAAACTTTGTGTGTATGTATATATAGTGTGTGTGTGTATATATATGTGTGTGTATATGTGTGTGTTATATATATATATATATATATATATATATTAAAATATATATATGTGTGTGTTTATATTATATTATTATATATATATATATTTTATATATATATGTACATACTATATATATATTAATTTATACACATATAAAATGTTTGTGTGCATGTTTTATATATAATAATGCAACATTGTGAGATTTTTGTGTCTCTTTTCATCTGTTTCCATTTTCATGTCTTTCAGAACGAAGACAGTCCGAGTCCAAAAAGACAGAGACTCTCAAATTCAGTCTTTGATTACACAGCGCCATCACCTGCTCCATCACCGCCAATGCGACCATGGGAGATGTCGTCAAATAGGCGGCCTCCTTCGGCGCGACCCAATCAGCACCATTTCTCAGGGGAAAGATGCAACACTCCTGCGCGCAACAGAAGGAGGTAATGATGGCTTCTGCTCCTCGTCGGATCGTGCAGCACGCGGGTTGTGGCCTCAGATTATGCATGGTTACAGTCTGTGGCCATGGATGGAGGTTCATAGTCTTCAGTGCATTTGGTGTTGAAATTGCCTCTGGGCGTTGGCAGCGTCGCTGAGAAGTTTCATGGTTACGTTCTATCGCTACTTGTCCTGGTACATAGAGTGGGTCAGGCCCCATTCACATAGTGTTCTGGGGGATACCAAGAATGGGGAGAAACAATGCTAAGGGGCCGTTTTCCCAGCAGAGACCAAATACCGGTCGGGATTTCCAACCGGTACTTGGTCTGTTTCTGGCACGCAGGGGGGCGGCTTTTCTCTGCGGTTTGTGGATTCAAGCCCGCCCCCTCCGCACCCACATGTTCATGTTCCGCCCGAAAATTGGGCGGAAGAATGAACGTTCTGTTTTTCGGACCGGCAGTGGTCTAAAAAACCGTGCAGTGGGGATTGCTGCACGGCTTTTCCCTTAAAGGGGTTGGCTCACTACAAGGATTGCTGCTTTTTTTGTTAAAGATCTTGCAAAAACAAGTCACTTTGCAATATGTGTCCATTAACAGTGTCCTATCTTTCCTAGATATCCCCTCTTGATGGGCTGTATCAGCTCCTCAGGGCACTATAGCTTTCAGACCTGTTTGATCTCTCCTGATAGGCTGCCAGCACTGGTTGCTATAGCTACAGACCTGTTCGATCTCTCCTTATAGGCTGCCATCACTGGTTGCTATAGCTACAGACCTGTTTGATCTCTCCTGATAGGCTGTCAGCACTTGTCGCTATAGCTACAGACCTGGTTTCTACTGTAGCCTTGTAGAAGCCAGTAAACACGCCCCTCAATTCAAAGTGGAACCAATAAAACAGGACAAATCAATGTAGTGAGACAACCCCTTTAAGATCCATGTTAAAGGTTGACAGCTGGTTTACAGACGGCTTTCAAAACCGAAAACCGGCAGAAAACCCGTGCCGTAAGAGATTTACCCCGACGGATACAGCGGCGACTGTGATGAAGCCATGGTGTTGAATACATAGTCAGAGTTAGACTACATTTGCCTTTATTACTGGACCACTACCCGTTGGTTTCCGGTGCAGGAACTGTATACATTCTGTAAACAGGGCAGAGGTAGTCCAATTCAGACAGTTTCCCTATAGAACTGTATGGCCTTATCACAGCTCCACCATTGTATCTGTCTGGATACATTTCTCTCAACTGCAGGACAGACACTATGTGAATGGGACCGGAATTGTATACAATTTGTTCTAGCAATTTTTCATGCAGGTTATCCCCTTAGGGCATGTTCACACGACGTTTTTCAGATCTGTTTTTTGGACCCAAAACGGACCCAAAAAACGTATTAAACAATGTGCAGTTTGATTTACGTTGGTTTCAATGTAAAACACTAGTCTCAGTTCAGACGCGTGATCGCTGCTGCGTGTTTACTTGCGTCTTTTCAATGCGCTTTTCGGATCCGTTTTAGGAATTGACATGTCAATTCTACTTGCGTTTTCCGCAAGTGAAATCCCCATAGGAAACAATGGGGTTCCCTTATTGAGCCCGAAAAATGGATCCAAAAGCGCAACATACTTCTGGGTACGTTAAGGATGCACTTTTGATACGAAAAGCGAATCCGAAAAACGCATTGAACTAAAATTTGAAGTGTCATACACTAAATCGGCCCCTCATTTGATCTAGAAGAACTATTTGAACTTTAGTAACCTAATGACCTATGTTAGAAAGCCCACTAGGGGGCGCTATAACAGCATTTTACATGTTTCAAAGGATGCCTAATAGAGGGTTCTATAACAGCATTTTACATGTGTTTCAAAGGAAGCCTAATAGAGGGCGCTATGAAAGCATTTTACATGTGTTTAATCTTATAAATCACTTTATATGCATTGAATGATATAAAAGCAGTTTCTTTAGTATAGAATGGGTGTTTATAGAAGTTTTTAATAATAAATTTATTAATGTTTTAGATAGTTTATTAGAATGTTGAGTGGTTTCAGTATCCTTAAAACCGCTAAAACATTTTATAATAAACAAATCTAAAACATTAATAAATTTATTAAAAACTAATGTAATTTCTATAAACACCCATTCTATACTAAAAAAAACTGCTTTTGATATCATTCAGTACATATAAAAAGTGATTTATAAGATTACACATGTAACATGCTGGTAGCACCCTCTTTTGGGCTTCCTATGAATCACATGTAAAATTCTGTTATAGCGCCCTCTATTGGGCTTCCTCTGAAACACATGTAAAATGCTAGTAGCGCCCTCTATTGGTTTACCTCTTACACTACTATTTAAACCCACTTTCCCACTCTAAGTGAAAATGTAGGTCTTTAGGTTACTAACGTTTCAAACAGTTCTTCTACTCAAAATGACCCCCTCTAGAGGTGATTTTAGTATATTACACTAAGGGTGCGTTCCCACTGCACAGGGCAAATACCGGTCGGCTTGCCGGCTGGTATTTGTCCTGTTTTGCGGCCGCGGGGGAGACAAGTTTTCTCCGCGATGAGCGGAGAAAAGCCCTCCCCCTTCACATTGAGAAGCACAGATTCTGTCCGAAAACCGGATGGAAGATTGTGCTTCCACAATGTTTTGCGGGCGGCAAAACCGCCAGACGGAAAACCTGTGCAGTGGGGACATGCCCTAAAGATTCTACCTTTTCAACTACAACCTCTGTGGATGGTATCATTTGTGAGTAGTCTCCAGTTCTTTGCCTGCATGTTATCTAGTGTATACTGTGTATTTATATTGAAAAACGCATCGCTAAACACATCTAAAAAAGCATCTGCAGCTGCGTTTTGGATGCAGTTTCTCTTCTGGTAAAAAAAAAAAAAACGAATAAAAAAACTGCTCCAAAACGTCGTGTGAACATAACCTTAATGATCAGCTACATTTTTCAGTTTCTGCCTCTGCGATCTGGCACTCACAATTATTTTTGATATGCAGGATTTTTTTTTCCCCCTAAATTTTAATTTAACTTTTTCCCCTATGTTTTAATCCCATTGAGGGGTAACTATTTTAAGACCTTTTTTTAAAATTTCTAGCCAAAATTTGATGGCTGTAATTTTCCCTACTCCGTTTGGGGACACGGGTAAATCGGGTAACCTTTGAGGGAGGGGGGGCCCCTTTTAATCCCAGCCATGAAACCCTTTGATCGCGCATCTAGGGGTTCCTTCTCCCTACAGTCAGAGACGGGCAAAAATAGCTGCTCCGGGGACCCCCTGCCCCACCCCCCCATCACGTTATTGGGTTTAAATACAGGGTGTCCCACTTGTTGGAGACCTTGGGAAAAAAAGGGCTGTAACTCCAAGACTAATAACATTTAAAGGGGAGTTCCCAACACACATTGATGGCATATTGATAGGATAGCCTAATTTTTTAAAAATGTGGGTCCCCCCGGGGGACACACTTTTACCTTAGGAAGGGTTTCCCCCAAATTTCGATTTATCTCCATTTGTTGGAAATTTGGGGGGGCCATTTCCCACAGATAGTCGGGGCCCCGGGTGGACCCACCTTATCAATAATCACCAGTATTAAAGGGGGACACCCTTTAGTATTTTTGTAAAACATAGCCAATCCTTTTTTTTATTATTAAAACAAGACCCCGATCCATATTCTTTTCTTTTTAGCAGTTTATATTTTCTGCTTCTAGATTTCTCTTTTTTCGTTGTTGTGATGATTTTTTTTTTTTGGGGGGGGGGGCATCTTACCAGCGTTTTTATCGCTTTAGACTTGAGCAGCTTCATGGAATAGGAGCCTGTGAACAGTGCGACCATTGATTTTATGGGAATTTTTCTAGCTCAGGACCGGGGGAAAAGTCAGTGTGCAGGGGGGGGGGGATCGTACCTCCCCTACTTTGAGGGGGGATCAGGGTGTTGTGATATTTTTACTTATGTGATTTTTTAGTGTAATCCTTTTTACTAAAAGGGGAAACTACGGGGAAGTTCTCTCTAAAAACATGATTTTTGGGATATTTTCTTAACCTAGTGTCAAAGGAAAATGCAGGGTTAAAAAAAAAAAAAAACCCTAATGGAAGGGAGTTAAACAATAAGTAATTTTCTGGTGACCCATTCCCTTTGACCTGACTGCTCCTGTCAACTTGGTGGAGCATCCAACAGAAAGGGAGCCTTAAACCATGCTACCCAAATTTTTTTGCTTCGTTTAGTATCGGTAGACTTTGCGCCTATGTCTGCTTATACTGTGCAAGACGGTGGTCTGCCTCTATTGGAGAACAATAAAAAAAGTTGTTTTCCCCCCAAATAAATTTGATAGGCGTGGGTCCTTTTTTCCTAGAACAGGTCCCTGAAAGGCTCTGCTCAACATAAAGAGGCGGTCGGAACTGTTGATCTCCATGAAAGCCCCAAGTACAGCCGAGCGGAGTTGTCACTCATGGTTGGCCTGTTGGGGTTGGGGGTCTATTGGGCATCTATTTGAGGGGGAAGCACCCCGGTAGGGACGATCGTTTTAACCCCAAGGGACAGACGGAAACTGAAAAATCCATCCAAAAAAAACGAAACCGGGCATTCCATAAACCCCTTTTTTTATTTGCAAACCCAAAGTGATACCGCCCCCCGAAGGGAATGCAACTTTTCCCCCCAAAAAGCAATTCGATTGCCATTACCAAATTTAAATACCTCTATTCTGTGCACCAGTCATAGGCACTAATCAACGTGCTCAAAACTCATCTATTATATTAATACCATAAATACATTGTGCAAAATATTCACAGTGAATCTATAACCGTACCCACCAAGTATAAAGAAAGTGTGCTGAAGGCCCCGGACCCACTTTTTCTTGGAATCGTGCACGTATTCATCTCAGGGTATGTTCATACGGCGCAATTGTAATCCACAGTAGTCCCGCAAAAACCCCCAAGGGATTTGGGAGTCGCGCTGACTGCGTACCCCCCAAACCCCGTTACAGCATTACCGCGCGCGAAATCGCTGCAAGTAATTGCGTCTTATCTCCCTCGGGGACAATATCGATTGTACGGCGGGGGGGACGGGGTGTAATCCAATTCCTATGAAGTATGGTTTCCGTAATTGCAGCATGCATTTGCCAGTTTTAAAGCGAAAAAACGGGGAAAAATGCACCCCGATTTTACCCATGTAAATTCCCCCTTACCGTAACGCGCCCCCCAGCATTTTAGAAAAATACGACGGTTCAAAAACCTCAAGGAATAAAACCCTAAAAAACATTGCATTCATTTAAGAAAAAGTTCGTTTGTAAAAAAAAAAGGGCCGTTTTCCCTGATTTTTCAGGTACGGGATTTTTAACTTTTTCATGTAATAGATTTTGCCCGGGGGTTTTTTGGGGATCTGGTGCATTGCTAATCCACTGGCCACTTACCGTATATATTTTCATAGAGACGCTCCTGCTGCTTTCAACTTTTTGCTATTTGTACAACTAAAACATTCATGACAGAAGATCAACTTTTCTAGAAGTCTGCCCTTCCACATTTCATAATGGCCATAAGAAGCATTGGGTGTAAAAGGGTCTAATTCATCTTTTTTACCCTCTAACTTCCCCCTTGGCCCACTTCAGTTTGGGGCTTTCCCGTGGGGTTTTTTGCAGCACAGGGCGAAACATGACTCTTCCCCTTTCTGGGGTTTAAAAAAAATAAAACATTAATCTGGTCTACCTGTGCAAGAAGTAAAAGACTATTGCTGCGTTTGCTTTTCCCCCGGGGAGACTTGCATGTTATTTACGTGGTAAGCCACTCCAAAGGGTGCATGATGCACGGAAGTCCCCTCCATGCAATACAATTTTAAACGTAGTTTTGTATTCCAGCACCACCACAAAAGATTGTATAAAAAATGCAAAAATTTATTAGGAAAATATTAACATACACCCAGTTAGGTAGCAACATATCCTGACTGCACATTAGTGCGGCTGAGCATGCATGCTTATTCCCATGAGACAAAGGCAGTAAGCTGCTTCCAAACCGCTCTCCAGCGCCATGTAATTTCAACGTGCCTGCTCCTTCTGTCCCCTGGCATCGGAGGTTTCGCTACCGTTTGAACATGTCTCGCGTGCCACCAACATCATGAGGTCCACATTACCTTAAACAACCAGCAACAGTGCAAAAATTAGTATGTTTGCTGGTTTACTAAAGAGAGAGTCGGTAAATTACTTAAAGGGTTTATCCAGCCTTATAAAATATATGGCCTGTCCTTAGGGTAGACCATCAATTTTGGATCGGTGGCACCGACGCCAGTCAGCTCACTGAAGGGGCTGTGGTGCTCTTGCTAACTTAACTTAATGTTAACTTACTGTGCGGCGAAAAAAGATACTCGGTGTGGTCACATTAAAATGAACAAGACCGTGCTGTTGTACCTTGTGCCGCAATTATAGTAAGCAATGAAAAGGATACAGAGCGAATATGACCGTCGTGGACCCTTCGGCCAGTCAGCAGTCAGACCCCCCGTCATTCTAATATTGATATATTAAATTTAGGCAATCGGTTTTAGAACTCTTTTTAGGTAGTAGCATTTGTTACTTTAAATGATTTTCTCACCATGCTCTTCACGGCCAGCTTCAGGCTCCCATTTCCTGTGCAGGCGGTGGGCGGGACTACAGGTTCAGGCTCCCATTTCCTGTGCAGGCTGGGGACGGGTCTACAGCTTCAGGCCCCCCATTTCCTGTGCGGGTTTGGGACGGGTCTACAGCTTCAGGCTCCCACTTTCTGTTAAGGCTGTGGGCGGTCACAGCTTCAGGCTCCCACTTTCTGTGCAGGCTGTGGGTGGCTCTACAGCTGTTCAGGCTGTGGGTGGTTCTACAGCTTCAGGCTCCCATTTCCTGTGCAGGCAGTGGTCGAGTCTACAGCTTGAGGCTCCCACTTTCTGTTAAGGCTGTGGGCGGGTCTATAGCTTGACTGAGTTTTATTCTCCTGCTTTTCCAACTGGCCCTTTTAGTTACGTTAGTAATGGAGGGGTCTAAACAGCAGGGCACATCCCGGCCACTGCTAGGTGGTCAGTAACCTAGGCAACCTTCTGTAAACAAACAGATCAGAACTACTCTAATTCTGCTGTTCAGATTTGGTTTCCTTTTAATGTATTCCGTTATCTTTATTTACCTTTGCCTACGTGTTTAAAGCTAATCAATGTGGTGAGAAAACCCCTTTGAATTTGAATGCTTGGGGGGGCAATTTTGTATCTTTTTTTTTTTTTTTTTTTTTGTGCACCTCATCTAAATAAATTTATTTGTGTGTTTTTACAGCCCTCCGGTCAGGCGACAGAGAGGAAGAAGGGATAGACTTTCTCGTCACAATTCCATTAGCCAAGATGAAAATTATCACCACCTTTCCTATGGTCAGCAGACGGCGGTAGAAGAACCCAGGGCTTTCCACCCACCGAATGTATCCCCGCGCATGCTCCACCCCGCCGCACATCCACAGCAGCAGAACACGGTGATGGTCGACATCCATGAACAGGTACGCCGCCGCCTGTTATATTCTGTGCCACATTCATGTTCACTAGTACCTTACAGTTTCTCTCTAGAAGTTGGTGATCAGTGTTTTGGTAAGGTGTGATGTTCTGTCATCTAAAAATAAGAAATTGAGTTTCCCTGAAACTTTTCACCGTTGATCAATTTAGAGTGTTCCCAAATAAATGCACGAACAAAACTTCAATATCGCTCTGGATGGTCTATTAAAGGGGTTTTAAAAATACTATCTGCTGGGCTGGAAGATAGATCACTCTCCATTCCAGACCAGCAGATAGTATTTTTAAAACCCCTTTAATAGACCATCCAGAGCGATATTGAATTTTTACTCATGTATACAGTGTCTACATGTGTGGCACAGAGCTCAGCTTCTCTCCTCTATTATATAATCCTATATATCACAGAGCTCAGCTTCTCTCCTCTATCATATAATCCTATATATCAGAGCTCAGCTTCTTTCCTCTATCCTATAACCCTATATATCACAGATTTAGCTTCTCAATCATATAACCCTATAATCACAGACTCAGCTTCTCTCCCCTATCATATAACCCTATATATCAAGAGCTTTGCTTCTCTCCCCTATCATATAACCTATATATCACAGAGCTCAGCTCTCTCCTCTATCATATAAACCCCATATATCAAAAGCTCAGCTCCTCTCCCTCATCATATAACCCTATATATCACAGAGCTCACTCTTTCCTCTATCATATAACCCTATATATTTACAGAGCTCAGCTTCTCTTTTCATATATCCCAAAATATCACAGAGCTCAGCTTCTCTATCATATAACCCTATATATCACAGAGCTCAGCTTCTCTATCATATAACCCGTATATCACAGAGCTCAGCTTCTCTCCTCTATCGAAAAATCCTAAAATATCACAGAGCTCAGCTCCTCCCCTCTATCATATAACCCTATATATCACAGAGCTCAGCTTCTCTCTATCGCATCTCACTCTCAGATTGGGTAGCATAAACCACGTGACAGGTTCTCCTTTTTTAGGGACATTTTAACCTCTTCTTTACCACCAGTTTTTTTAAAAGACAACAGTTTTAATGCTTCTTATAGGCTCTGAAAAAATGATTGGTTGCTATGAGCTCTGATTGGTTGCTATGAGCTCTGATCGGTTGCTATGGGTAAGACAGTGAGTTTTAGACGTAAATAGTTTTCATACATGTGGCCCTTGGTGTCGGAGTAATTTTGACTAGTTTTGCCAGCTATTGATCTCAGTCGTTTCATGGGTAACATGGTGATGTTAGGGCTCGTCCCCACGGCAGGGTTTTTGGACGGTTTTACAGATGGTTTTTAGTTTTGAAAGCAGTCTGCAAACCATCAAACTTTACAATGGACAATGCTTGAATTCTCCGCCGGACGGTTTTTAGACCACCGGCCGCCCGAAAAACATTGAACATTTTATTTTTTCCGGGTGGAATATGAAAAAGTCTATGCAAATGGGGAGGGCTTTTCTCCGCAAATAGCAGAGAAAAGCTGTCCCCCTGCGGCCGTCAGCCCCAAAACAGTGCAAATACCAGTCTGATAATCCGACTGGTATTTGCTCTCTATCGTGGGGACGACCCCTTAATAGTCACTACATTAAAGGGGTTTTATCATTTCATTAAATGGTCTTCAGAATAAGGGGACAGTGAAAACAAGCAACTTTGCAATTGGATGTCATTAGCAAAGCTGTCTTGTATTCACAGTATGCCTTATCTTTTGTTTTTGTTTACACTGATCTCCAGTCCTGGTCGAATCCCCCCGGGACCCCTCCCCTTGCATTTCACTGCTGAGACCCTCATTTACTTTCCCTGAACAGCCCCTGTCAATTCATGGACCTGTGTCTCTTAACCAGAGTAAGGGACCGTCACATTTTCACTTTATTCAGCCAGAAGAAACAGAATACACTGAAGGGCTTACACAATCAGGAAAAAGCACAATTTGTTGTCGATCCCTGCCTGACTCAGAGTTAGGGGCCGTAGCATTTTCTCTCTCCACACCCCGCAGAAACAGAAATGCAAACGATTCTACAATGAGAAAACATAAAAGTTTTGTCCCGGTACCTAACTCTCCTGCATAGAAGCGAGATCTGTTCATAGAAAGCTGTAACACATCTCCAGCTGTGACAGGAGCAGAGTTCAGGTGCTCAGTCTAGATTGAATGCAGCCTGGGGGTATGTATGCAGCTCTTACAAAATAAGACTGCAGGGAGAGACACAGTGACATGTGGACTCGGTCAGAGAGGGAGGGGGGGGAGCCTCGGGAGCCAGCATGAACAGTGAAGGGGGGATTCATATATGCTAATAAATTCTAATCTGTGTCAGTCTGACATAGTCAGTGATCAGGGCAGCACACCGTCTGCTCTGATCACTGGCTTCTTACACATACAGCCGTGAAGCTACTCTAGGTCCACAGGGCTGACTGTACAGCCGTTCCCTGGGCTCTGTTGGGTCACTGGAGACCCGATCAACCGACAGAGCAGGGAAACCCTTTGATTGCGCTGCGGTGATGAACTGCAGCAATCAAAGGGTTAAAGCACTGGGGAACGGGGAAAAAGGGCACTCGGTGCTTGCAGGAGCTGCGCTGGGATCTGGGCTGTGTAGTACAGCCCTGTTCCCAGCGCTGCTGCGGCGCCGCAAACCCCAATGTCTGCAGCAACGGCAAAAAATGTCTCTGCAGACGAACGACCGGAAATGCCCGACGTCAAAAGACGGTGCGCGGTCGTTAAGGAGTTAATGTGGCAATGTCTCCACTTTTCCCTTTGTATAAACCTCCCCCAGGGTGTTCTTGGGACCCATTCCGGATTTGCACTACTTATCTGCTTGTTTTGTGCCTTCTCTTCCAGATTCACCAGGGCACAGTGCCGGTTTCATACACTGTCACCACGGTAGCACCACATGGAATCCCTCTCTGTACCGGTCAGCACATCCCTGCCTGCAGCGCACAACAAGTTCCAGGCTGTTCTGTGGTCTTCAGTGGGCAGCACTTACCTGTCTGCAGCGTGCCTCCTCCGGTAAGTGACACACTGGTCGGTGGGGCACATTAGTTAATACTGTCTAATGGTTAGATATCAGAAGAACACGAAGAAAAAATAAAAAAAAACACCAACCTTGCAAGCTGCACTCATATAACAGCCTGTGAAAATGGGTGGGGTGCAGGAAACCAAAATGGAGGCATCCCTTCCTCCCTATATAGCCCAGGTTCACATTGTGTTTTTCAGAAACGTTTTTTTGTGCAGAACTATGTTGTATTTGGCATATATTGCTTTTAATCTATATAGGGCGGAAGGATGCCTCCATTTTGGTTTCTTGCACCCCGCCCACCTCCACAGGCTGTTATATCAGTGCAGTATGCTTGCAAGGTTGGTGTTTTTTTTTATTTTTCTCTCTGGATTATGGAGGTCGGTTGACCCAATGAGAAGTCGAATTTGGCTCTATTGAGAGGTAAAGATAGTGTAGGACCACCCGCCTTGAGATCCCATTGTAAGCCGGGGTGGCTAAACATTTTTTGAAACAAAACGTGTGAACTAAGAATCTCAAAGTTTTTTTCATGTATGATAGATGGCATAAATGCTTACTTAGAGGTTTCCATGTATTGTATAGCCCTTTTAGAAGCTGCATAAAATGCATAATAAATGTGGTGAGAGGCATGTACGCTAGTAGTAGTGTGCAAATTGCACCAGCAATAAAAAAAAAAAAAAAATCTCTCTAAATCCTTTTCATCTCTTATGATACGTTCACACGGTCAAAATAACGGTAATCCACAGTTCTCATAGAGAACCATGGATTACGCCTCCTCTCCCCGCTCGTACAATACGATCTTATTTTACGCGCGGGGAGATAAGTGGCATGTCATTTATTTGCGGCGCTTGCGCGGCGGGGGGAGTACGCGCATATCAGCGTGACTCCGGAACACCCGGTGTAATTGCGGGCTTTACTGTACGCCCTGCTATTACGCCATGTGAAAATAGCCTAAGGATTGCTCTCCTGTGTCATGGATGAGATGTATTTGAGGAATTGTGGGTTAGCATTCTGGATGCCTAGCACAATCGCATCTTGTTCTAGGAGCTGTTTTTGCATTTCCCATCAAGCACTGTTTTAGCTTCTGTTTTACTTCTTCTCGTTACAGATGCTTCAAGCTTGCTCGGTTCAGCATTTACCGGTTCCCTATGCTGCTTTCCCTCCCCTTATCTCCAGTGACCCGTTCCTGTTACATCCACCGCACCTCTCCCCGCATCACCATGCACATCTGCCCCCTCCTGGCCAATTTGTGCCCTTCCAGACACAACAGTCTCGCTCGGTAAGTTGCCAGTGCTGCCGCCGCTGTAGTTTAAGTCTCCCACAGCAGGAAAATCATTCCTATTCAATGTATAGCGGGCCTTCAAGTTATGGCAGCCTCAGGATACAATATTCTCCCTCTACAGTAGTGTTTCCAGGGAGGATGTATTGTGAAACCACACTCTCCATACAATGTCCCAGAAACAGCAGATGTGATTAATGCAAGATCCGACCAATTCTGAACATTTTACTTGTAAATCCCCTGTTTTGCGTGCTTCAGAGAGTGGGTCTCTACATACATTGGGTTTACTGCTTTTAACAGGTATGTGAGGTGCATGCAGTGATTGGCGGTCCTATACGCCTCTTACAGTACTGTCGTACTCCCATGTCCTGTACTGCCTACATGTATGTGAGGTGCTTTGCAGTGATTGCGGTCATAGCGCCCCCTCAAAAGTACTGTGCGGTACTACATCCTGTACTGCTCTTACATGTAATATGAGGTGCATGCAGTTTGGTGCTAGGGGCCTCCACAATACGTGGGTACTACATGCCTTACTGCTCCTACATCTATTATTAGGTCATGCAGTGTTTGGGGGATCTATAGCACCTCTCTACAGTACAGCCCCAGTACACATTTTGCTGTACGCTCTACATTATTAGTGAGGTGCATGCAGTGATTGCTCTAAACGCCCTCTAAGTACTGTGCGTATACAATGCCCTGTACTGCTCTTACATTGTAATAGTGAGGTGCATGCAGGATTGGTGTCTATGTGCCTCCTACAATACAGTGTGGTACACAGTCGTACTGCTCTACATTATAGTGAGGTGCATGCAGTGATTGGGGATCTATAGCACCTCTCTACATACGCCAGTACTACATGTCCTGTACTGCTCTTACATGTATTAGTGAGGTGCATGCAGTGATTAGCAGTCTACTAAGTAAGGCCTCTCTACAGTACAGTTTGGTACTACATGTCCTGTACTGCTCTTACATGTGTTAGTGAGGTGCATGCAGTGTTTGATGGTTTATAGCACCTCTCTACAGTACAGTGCGGTACTACATGTCCTGTACTGCTCTTACATGTGTTAGTGAGGTGCATGCAGTGATTGGAGGTCTATAGCGCCTCCCTACAGTGCAGTGCAGTACTACATGTCCTGTACTGCTTACATGTGCCAGTATGAGTGATTCCTTTGGGCACCAGGTAAGGGATCCATTTTCTGACCTGAAGAAGCTCCTGTCCTCATCATAGACAGTGATTTCCAGCAGCTCTCTCTGATGTTATATGGAAGGACGCGCTCTATCTGGATTAGTATCTGCTGCGTTCTCTGTCCTCTTTTTGCGCTGGTCAGCACTGGTGCCCTGCAGTGCTGGGGTCCTGGGTTTGATTCTGACCTATGCATGAAGCTTGTATGTTCTCCTAGTGTCTTTGTGGGTTTCCACTAGGTTCTCCGGAGCCCATATGTAGCCGGGGATGAATGTGCGTGGTGACCATCAGTACAGCACCATGGCATGTGCCAGCACTATATCAATGCATAAAATACATAAATCCGGTTTCTTGGTAAAATAATCTAAAGTGGTAACTTGTACCTGGCTGCCAAAGGTTGTTGCCCATATACAGGATCCACTCCATCCTGTTTTGTCATGTACTATTATTTTTTGCTCTGTTTTGCAGCCCCTGCAGAGGATAGAGACTGAAGTGGAGCTGTTGGGTGAACATCTACCTGTAGGAGGCTTCACATATCCTCCACCCGCTCACGCACCCACGTTACAGCCCTCTGCACCGTTGCAGTTCATAACCCACGATCCTTTGCACCAGGAGGTTTCATTCGGAGTCGTAAGTAAATCTTTGTGGTGATTTGAGACTCCAAAGTTGTGCTGTGACCATCCTCAATACCTGCCTTTAAAAGGGTGTTCCAGTTTCGAAAACTTAGGGCCTTATGTATGAAAACTGTCCGGCAGTAAGGCTGTCCTTGTTGCCCATAGCAACCAATCAACGCTCATCGCAACCAATCAGAGCTTAGCTTTTATTTTTCCAGAGCAGTATATGAAAGCTGAGCTCTAATTGGTTGCTATGGGCAAAATAATAGTGACATACTGTTTTTTTTGTATTTTTGGAACAAAAAAGTTGGGTTATTGTCCCCTTTTTGGGCCCATTATTTGAGGAATTTTTTTTTTTTATTGCAGCCGTACCCTCCCTTTATGCCTCGAAGACTAACTGGTCGTAGCAGATATCGATCACAACAACCAAACCCGGGGCCCCCAAACCTTACCATCCAAGCCTTTTACCTTATGTTCGTAATTTTTTTCCTGAACAACATACATTTGGTTTGTATGAAAAGGAACCCCGGCCCCCCTCCCTCGGGGCCCCGGGGCCCGGGGCCCTCCCCTGCGCAGTTTGGTTTCGCCGATTTTCCCAAATTGCCTGCTGAAAAACCATACCCCTAAATGCTTTTTAAAAGCTTTTCCAACAAAAAGCTTTAAACCTAAAAAGAAAAAAAAATCGGAATAAAACACAACCTACTTTTGGAAAATAGAAAAAAAATTGGGAAAGGGATAATAAAATACAAGCTTTCTTAAATAAAGGGTTTGTTTTCAATTTTATCAATTTTCCTAAAATACAATTCTAAAACATTTTTTTTGGGGATAAGGGTAACGTACTATTATTTTTTTTTTTTTTTGTTCTTGTTTCAGATCAATGCTTCCAGTGCCTCCTACTGTGGGACCTGCCTTCAGCTTCGAGTTGGATGTAGAAGAGGAAAGGGGTGGAAAACAAATGAGGTTGGTGAAAGTATTCAAAACAGATTTAATTTTTTTTTCCTTTTTAAAAAAAAAAAAAAACTTTCAAAAATTATAAAATTTTTCTTGTTAATCCTTAAATGGGTTTCGGGAGGGGAAAAAAATTTCTATTTGGGGGCCATCGGGCATGATAAAAAAAAAGACACATCCGGGAAAAAACGGACCAACTTGTCGGAAGGAAATTTGGTAAAACCCCATGGACAGGTGCAGCCACCCCCACGGGCCACAACCTCATGTACGGGACCGCGGGTGGCCGGGTTTTTTGGCCCACCCCCCTTTCGGGGTGAACAATGTCCACGTTTTCACCCGGGGTTGACGGGACAAACGGGAGCATCGGGGTTGTAAGTATCGGCCCCAAACACCAACAATTTTTCCCCTTTAAAAAGAGAACCGCCCTCATGGGTTAAATTCCCCCCCCTTTGCGGGGCCCAGCAAAAAACCCAAATTTCAACCTGCTTTTTCCCGTTTGTTTTTCCTTATTTTTTAAGTTTTCTGTAGTTTTTAGAGTTTTTAAAGTCCCCAAAATTCGGGGTTTTTTTCCCCACCAAAAAAAATTTCCGCTTTTTTTCAAAAACCCCCGCCCATCTGGGGGCTAGCCCCCCCCCCTCACGATAAACCTTTTCCCTTTAAAATAGGTAGAAAAAAATTAAATTTAGCTGCCAGGTGGGGGGCTACCTTTGGGGGGAAACGGGGCAAAACCTGCTAAAGAGTAAAGAGGTGGGGGGGGGGGTAAAGGGCCACTAAAACAACGGGTTTCTTACAGAAAAAAGGGGACACAGCTTTTTCAACACGGGTCTGACTTTTGGTTTGGGTGCGCCCTCAAAAGGGGGGGAAATAACCAATGGGGAAAGGGTTTCCCTTTTAAAGGGATTTGTCTCACAGGGAAAAATTTCATTTGGGTCCTTTTTTCCTCATTTAAATTTTTGAATTCAAGGGCGGTTTGCGGCTACAACGGGCCCTTTCATGACAAGCGGGCAGGGAAAACCAAAGGTCTGAAAGCAAATTAAAACCAGACTGGCACCCAATGGGGAAGACATTGAACAGGCCCTGTAGCTAAAGCGACCTGGGGGACCCGGGAAGCACCCCAACAAGGGGGGATATCTAGAATATTTTAAGGCCCTGAAAAGGGACAAATTTTTCAAATGACTTGTTTTTTTTTTGCAAAATCTATAAGATAAAAAAAAATTTTTTTGTACGGGGAAAACCCCCGAGCCCCCTTTAGTAAAAAAGTTGTTTAATTTAAAATGATCTGGTTTTGCACAAAAATTTTTTTGGGTTTTGTTTTTTAACCCTTTTATTCCATAGTTTGTCTCCCCTTCCTTCCTCCACTAAATTTTAAGATTTTTTTGGGCCCGTTATTGACTGGCTTTCCCATTTTTTTTTTTTTTTTTTTTTTTTATTGTGGGGAAATTCAAAATCTCCTGAAAAAATTGGGAAAAAACTAAAACCCCCGGTTTTAAACAAAAAGCAATATAGAAACAGTTTCCCGTCTTATAGTTTTTAACCCCCAAACAACCCCCAGTCAAGCAGCCCTTTTTGTAATTTTGGACTCAAAGTCAATGTCCCCAAACCATAGAAATTTTATTTGGCCTCGGGTCTTTTCAGCTTTAAATTTTTTGGTTTTCCATCATTGCAAATTTTGGGCCACCGACGTAGATGACGGAGACGACTGGTTTAGGGTTCCCCCTTTTTTTTATATGGGACCATTTGGCTGTGGATCCCATTTCTCAAAATTCCCCCTCTGGCGGGACTGCTGGTTTTGCTAGGGAAAGGGCTTTTTTTGGGCCCAAACAAGAAAACGGCGGGTTTCTTTTTAAGGGTAGGTTTCCACGATGCAGGAGCCGCATGCAGCCACCAGTGGCTTTACAAGATAGCCAGTGAAGTCACGGTTTCTCCGGCAATATCGTACGACCATTGGCCATAGCAGTGTCTAAGCTCGGATTGTGCATAACCCCGACCTAATACGGGAAATACTCAAATCTAGTAGAAACAAGAGCAATATATACCAAGCAACCCATTTGGGGAATTTGGGGCCCTTTAAGCCCGGGTTTTTTAAAGGCAAGGGCTGGGAGGGGAAAGTAGCAAAACCTTTTGTAAACCTTTTTTTTAATATCTTTTATTTTAATTAAAAAGGGGCCCCATAAAGAATTTCAAATAAATATCCTAAAAAACTCCTCCAAAGTTTTATAATTTTTGAGCCCAAACCCTGGGGGCCCATTAAACCTATCTGGGGTAAAGGGCCCCCCCGAAATTGTCCACTCAGAGCAGAGAGCGCTTGCACAAAACCCTCTATTCTGTTCTATGGGAGTTCCCAGTACAGATGAGCTGTGTGTTTCCCCAAATGCCCCAAAACCCCCATAGAGCAGAATGGAAAGTCATGCGCAATCATGATCAACTGTATTTCGAGCCAACACTTTCGGGGGCCCATTCATGAGGTAGGTGCGGGCCTGGAGGTGGGACCTGTATCTATCAGACTTTGATAGCATTTCCTTTTTCGAAAAAACCATTAAAAGGTTTTTATGGAGGGGGAACCCCCTATAAGGGGCAGAGAAAGCTGCTGTGCAAAAGCATTTTGATGCATAAATGGTTAGTGCTAACTAATACACCCCTGTACTTCTGTAAAAGTTTTTTAATTTACAGCAAGCAGGGGGAAGCGGGTGGCAAAGTAAATGTACCCAAACATTTGCTTGTTTTTTTTGGCCACAGTAAATGCCCCCTTTGGGGCCCTTGACCCCGCAAAGACCGGAGTCTGGGGTCACAGGTCATTGATTTGGACCATGCATGTGAACCCAGCCTAATTGTTACCCGAGGGGCTTTTATGGCCCTTTTTATTTTCTAACAAAATGTTAAAACTTTCTTTTTCCCCGGGGTGAAGTATCATGTGTGAATTTGATCAAGGGAAAATTCTAAGAGTCCCTTTTCCGTGCAAAACCATTTAATTCCATGCCCCAAAGGTGACCCACAAGGGGCCTTAAAGGGGAGGTTTTGTCCCTAAAAAAACAAAAAGCTTCCCACGTTTTTTTTAAAATTTTAAAGGGTTGGGAAAAAAAAATCCCCAAAAAAATAAAAAAACTACTCCTTTAAAAAATACCTTTTTTAACCCTCAAAATTTTAAAATATATTTATAAAAGGTAAATCCGGGGCATCCAAAAAAGGGATAATACCCTAAAGCTTCACCCACACCATGAAAACCCCAAGTACCTACCACGGGGGGAGACAACCGGCCCCCATAAGGGGGAAACCCCCCTAATTTGGCCCCCTACCTGTAACCCCAAATTTTAACCCTCCCCCCTATAAAAATTTCTAAAAAAGGAAAATTTAAAAAAAGAAGATATAGCTTTATTTTGGGAATATTTAAACCAATAAGTGAAAAATACACAAACGGGCCCCAAATCGGGGCTAATGCACTGTAATAATATTCCCCCAATCGGGGGAAAAAAAGTAAACAAACTACTCCCCAAAAAAGGGAAAATGAAAAAAATACCCCCCCAATAGACCAAAAAGCAAAGTCAAAAAGGGATAACAAAAAGGGGCCAATACTTAACTGGGGGCCATTCAAACCCCAAAATGGTAACTACGGGCAATTTGGGGCGATGGAAAACCCAGCGCCAGAGTGGATAATACGCAAAAATTTAACCCCCCAAAAACCCTTTCCAATTTTTTCCCCTTCCAGGGGTTCCTCAGTGGGTCAAAAAAATCAAACAAATCAAATCCAAACGGAAATCTCCAGTCTATTCTATCACAGGGACCAAGGGGGGTCTCCAAAAAAGGGGTTTTGGGGTTTTCTCCAAGTTATTTGGGGAAAATCGCTGGGTTTGAGTAAACAGCGGGGACCAGTTTATTTCCCCCACTTGGGGGACACACCAAATCCTTTTTGAGACCACCCTGGAAACCCTGTGGGTTTGAAAAAATGGAATTCAGATGGATATGAATTGTTTGATCTTTTTACCCAAATGAGGGAAACCCCGGAATGGGAGAAACGCGTTTTGGGGGTTTAAATTTTGCGTTTTTACCACTCGGGGCTTAGGTTTTCCCTCGCCCTTTGACCGTATTACCAGTTTGGGTTGAAAAGGGGCCCAAAAAATAATTTGGGACTTTTTTTTAACCCTTTGACTTTGCTGGTTTTGGGGGATTGGGGGGTATTTTTTTTCAGTTTCCTTTTGGGAGTAGTTTTTTATTCACATTATTTTTTCCCATTTTTAATATTTTTAAAAGTGCCATTTGCCCGACCTTGGCACCCCGTTTTTGGTATCTTCACATATTTGGGTTAAAACCAAAATTAAATCAAAACTTTTTTCTTCCTTTCCCTTTTTGACTTCACCCTAGAATAATAGGCGGGACGTTAAAAAAGGAAACAGCGAAAGGGGCCCAAATTTCGGGGGGCGCCCTTATCGGGGCGGTTTTCTCCCCCTGTGGTAAAGGGACTAAAGGGGTTTTAGGGTAGGTGCAGCTAGGGTAATTTCCCTTTTTGTGATTTCCCGGGGTTTTTCCAAAATCGATATATTTTTTAAAATTTTAGTTTTTATTAAAAAGGTATTTTTTTAAAAAGGGGTAGTTTTTTCCCATTGTTTAGGTTTTTGTTTATCCCAAAAATTTTTTTTAAAAAGTAAGTTTTAAAGCTTTTTCAAAAATCCAGCCCCGCGTCATCCTCCTTCCCGCCCCCTTTGTTTTTTACGTCCTCCCCCCTTCTTTAAAAAGGACGTCACTGCTGCAGCCGCTCACTTGCCACTACCTTTAAGCCACCCTTGGAAGGGGACCGGGCAAAGGGGATTTACCAAATGCAACCAGTTTTTACAGCAGCGACTCCCCGGGTTTGGGAAGAAGATGGGGAAGGTTTAACCCAAGACTGGTGGAGTGGAGGGTAGATGGGCCTAAACGGAAAAATTTTTTTTTTTTTACAAAAAAAAATTAAAAATTTTATTTATTTTTAATTTTTTTTTATATAAATAATTTTTTATTTTTAATATAATTTTATAATTTATAAATTTTAAAAAAAATTTAAAAATTTAATATTTTTTTAATAAATTTTTAAAAAAAATTTAAAATAATTTTTTTTAAATTAAAAATTTTAAATGTTAAAAATAAAATTTTAAAAAAAATTTTTTTTAAAATTATGGTTTTTTTAAAAAAAAAAAAAAATAAATAATTTTAAAAATTTTTGAAAAAAAAAAACAAGATAAAAAAAAAGTTAAAAAATAATTTAATAAAATTTTTAAAAAAAATTTTTAAAAAAAGGTTTTTTAAATTTGGGTTTAAAATTAAAAATTTTTTGCCCCTTAATTTAAAAAATTTTTTAAAAAAAATTTAAAGGGAAATTTTTTTGAAAATTTTTAAAAAATTTTTAAAAGTTTTAAAAAAAATTTAAAAATTTTGTTATAAAAAAAAATAAATAATTTTTTTAAAAAAAATTTTTTAATTTAAAAAAATTTTTATTTTATTACAATTTTTTTTTTAAAAATTTTTTTTATTAAATGAAAAAAAATTTTAAAAAATTTTTTTTACTTGAAAATTAAAATTTATTTTTAAAATTATAAAATTTTTAAATATAATTAATTAAATGGGGGTTTTTAAAAAAATTTTTTTAAATTTTAAAAAAAAAAAAAATTAAATAATAAAAAAAAATTTTAAATTTTTTTTTTAAAAAAAAAAAAAAAAAAATAAATTTTTTTTTAATTAAAAAATTTTAAAAAAAATAAAATTTTTTAAAAATTTAAAAAAATTTATTTTAATTTTAAAAAACTTTTAAATTAATTTAAAAAAAAAAAAAAAAAAAATTTTTTAACGGAATGGCCCCAAAAAGGCCAAATTTTAAAAACCCCTTTTTTTCCCAACATTTTAACCCAATTCCCTCCCCCCCAACAGCTGGTTTTTCCTTAAAAAAACAATTTTTGCCCCGAATTAAAATTAAAGGCGGCCCTATACATGGGGGGGTCCCCTGGTGCCTTTTTAGGGTGGGAAAGGAAACCCCCCAAGGTTTAAAACAATTTTTTTAACCCCCCTTAATTTTGTTGGGTGCCCGATAATTTTTTGGGTGTGTTTAAAAAAATTTTTTGGGCCAAAAAAAATACTTTTTCTTCCCTTTAAAATTGGCTTTTTGGGTTAAAAAAAAAGCGCCCCAAAAATTACAAAGGGTTCCCCCAAAAAAATTCCTTTCCCATTTTTTGGGAAAAAAATATGGAAAAAAAAAATTAAAAAAAAACCTCCCCTCCCCCCCGCTTTTGTTTTCAAAAATTTTTCGGCGGGGGGCCGTGGGATTTCCCGCTTTTTTTGGGGCGGAGGGGGGTTTTGAAACCCTTAAAATTGGGGGGAACCCCCCGGCCCAAACCCCGGGAAAAGGTTTTCCCCCCTTGTTGACGAATACCCATCCCCTTTGGGAAATTTTTAAACCCTAAGGGGCACAAAGGGCCCAAGACTTGGTTAAAAAAATTGCTCGATGGGTGGACCCAAAAGACCCGAACACTGAAGGGTATGTTTACCCCGGCGGGAATTTTCACTGCAATTCGTCCAAAGTAAAGGGCTGTAATAAATCAGTGGGGCCCATGATTTTTGCCGTTTTCACCCCCCCCCCATGGGAGAAAAGTGACAATCACTACTTTTTTATTTCCCTTATTGCAGGAAAAGGGGAATTTTCAATGGGAGCTGACACAGAAACATTTTTAATTTGTAATTTGGGGCTTTCAGTGCGTACTTCTAAAACACATGGCTTATTGCAGCACATACAATATGTCGGGAACCCTAACCCCAAAAGGCAACAAAAAGGGAACTATGGTTTCTTTGGGGAAAAATATGAAAAGTGCAGGTAATTTAAAGACAGCCCGCTCACACACCCAACCAAAGGGAAGGGCAACTGAATAATTTAATTTAAATTAAAAAAAAAAATTTCACATTTAATAAAATACCCGTTCACACCAGTATGCAGAAAATTCACAGTAAAAACATGGGGAACGCACACAAAAAAAAAATACCGATAAGACAACCACTCCCCCCAAGGCCCTTCTTAAAGTATGGGAAGGGGGGGTTCAATTTTCCCTAATTTTATTAAAAATAAAAATCCTTTAATATTCATTTCCTATCTTCCAACCTCGGTCCCCAGGGACACATCCCCTAAATCCCCCTTTAAAATTTTATTTGAAAAACCTTAAAAAGGGGAGGACCAAATTTTGGGGCATCTTTAAATTGGTTTTAGCTTTTTTAGGCAAGAGTTTGATCTCCAGGGCCCTTAAAAACAAACTGTTTTTCCCAGGTTGGGGGAGCCATAGAACTACTTTAACTCCCAAACTTCAAACAACTGGGTGTAGATCTGCCCGAAAACCCCCAGAGAATGTAATTTAAAAAATTTTTTGGGAACAATTTTTTTCAGAACCATATTCCCTTTTTTTCCCGGGGGACAATCCCTTTAAAGGGAATGTAACAATAATACAAGTTTAGAACAGCACCGAATGTCCTCTGCTTCTGTTTATGCAACACGGTCCATGCAACAGACCGCCAAAAAATGACGTCGGCCCATCCCTCACATCCAAATATGCATAGAAAAAATACAGAATGGCGTCAGCATCAATGTTTTTTTATTGCAAGATCCCAGAGTACAAAAAAAGCAGCAAAGACTCTGGTGTGTGTTAAAACGTTGCTGCTTTTTTTTTGTACTCTGGGATCTTGCAATTAAAGAACACTGATGCTGACGCCATTCTGTATTTTTTTTCTATGCATATTTAAAGGGAATGTGTCATCAAAAAAATGAGTCCTTGTTAGAGTCCCATTTTTATGTTAAACACATTTTTTAGGCATTTTTGGTTTTTTTTTCTATCTTATTTTTCATATCACTTTCAATATTTTTTAATAATTCTTAAGTCTTGCAGTGCTCACTTTGGCCACTAGGCCTTGTTTGCACTGCTTTAACAGCAGTCAGAGAGATGCTTTAAAAGTAGCTCCATGTACATAGGAGACTTAAGACTGACTCAGTCCTATTGACTTCTATAGGAGCGTTTTCTAGTCATGCTCTGTGACCTGGGAAGAAATCGCTGTGCAGGGAGGTGAAAGGGTGAACTGTGACTATCTAGTCTTGTGACTGGTGGATCCTTTGTTATCTGTACTCATTGGTGTCTCCTTTCAGTTTAACCCTCTTTGTGCTGATAATGAGCAGACAACTGAGAGAATCTTTCTGTACAGAACGGGAATTGTCAGACTATTATTAGGCCTAGTGGCCAAAGTGAAAACTGCAGGACTTAAGAATTATTAAAAAAAAATATTGAAAGTGATATGGAAAATGTAAAAAAAAAAAATCTAACCAAAAATTCTTAAATGTGTTGAACATAAAAATGTGAGTTAACAAGAAGTCATTTTTTGTGACACATTCCCTTTAACCAGTGTTGCATTTTGTATCAAATTGTCGATTCTTACAGAATTTTAAATTTTTTTTTTTTTTTCCCTCACTAGGCAAACCGTACCTGCCCTATATGTCGAGCTGATGCTTCAGAAGTGCATCGGGATTCAGAATGACCAGTCCGAGAGCACAAGTCCAGCTCGGGTGTTCCTAGTCACATGTGTATCCGTGTATTATTAAATGCACATGCACAGCAAGCATCCATTGAACTTAACCCGTGTGGCTTCCAGCCTATTCTTTACACAAAAGGGTCAATGGACCTTTCTTTGCACTGTGTGACTTAATCAACTATAAAAGCTTACAATTAGTCTTCACAGTTATGGGATTGTTATACTAACCGTGTGATTGGAACTCCAAAGATTATTATTTTTTATATTCCTTAGCTTATTTTGTGTGTGCACTAACATTCCCTGGTTTTCGTGTGATCATTCCGAGTGTTTTTTTTTTTTTGTTTTTTTGCTGCAAGATTACGTGGATGTGATCTTTTAGCATGTGCTTTTATATTTAAACAGTAAAAAAAAAAACTGAAAAAAAAACCTAAAAAACAAAATACAGTGGTAGCTCCAAACAATTTAGCAATCTACCTTATTATAGAGCCTTCAGATACTGTGAGAGCGGACGGATGGAATGTAAGACTGCGTGGTAGTGGCCATGTTGCTTTTGTATGTTTGCTTGTGTCAAGCACAAGAGCGTATGTATGGTTGAGAACATATATACCAGCATGTACTGAGAACGTATGTGTGTAGTATTACTTATGCTGCAATGTATAATCTTGTGTGTTATTTAAACAGTACTAGTACTGTACACTTGTTTATTTTCTTGTGCTTGCAGTTACACACTGAATGCTAAGGGTGGAGCAATCTATAGGCATTTCATAGCCCCTTCCTTTACTTTCCCTCCCCCCCTACATGACTTTTTTGTCCATACAACCTTTACCACTCTTATGTCGCTTTTTTTTGTTTTATTTGTGCCACTGCAGGGAAAAAAAAAAGAAATTTATTTTTTTACAAAAAACAATACTGCATCAATTATGTGGACAAATTAACGTAGCCTTTAAGACGTACTGAAAAATGAACGGCTTATTTTAATTGCTAACTATTTTTTAATTTTTAAAAAATTCACGGTGACGTGTCAGAAGTTTTAATCCGTGGGCGTCCCTGTGCTGAAATCCCACAAAGTGCTAATACAAAGGGGCAGGACTGCTCAGCTGCGCCCTGTCGCAGCTGATTTTGAGAGGCCGAGCATGCAGGTTCACAAATTTTCGGACTTTCTAGGGATACGTCTACAGCATGAGCAGTGTCGATTAGAAACAAAGGGAGCCTCTTTTGCCTCGTCGTTTTAGCAGCCGAAGAAGGACTCTGCTTCCGGGCCCCCAACATATTCCAACTTTTAATATGTGTGAAGTTTTGATTAGGATATGCTCACACGGCGCGCTCGGTCCATGTGAACATACATTCTTAGATGCATGTTTGGGTCCGTCTACACAGACTCAAACACGCATTTTGCAATAAGCAGTGTGATTTTTACATTGCTTTCCATTCAAAACCTGCATCAGCATTCAGACGTGTGATCACTGATACAGGTTTACTTGCATCTTTCGAAGACTTGACATGTCAATCCTTCATCTGAAAGACGCAGCAGGAGCCCTATAATAAACTATAGGGTGCGATCCTGCTGCAGCCAACACGCATCCAAACACAGCTGCGTGTTGGATATGTGTTGGATCCGATTGACGCTGTTTTTGGATCCAAAATCACCGTGTGAACGTGTCCTTAGTGACACCCAGGTGCTAAAAATTTCACCAGGTGCTACAACAGAGGCAGAAGAGCTTGGCTAAGCGCTGTCCCCTTTCATTTCTGTTCTGCTGTGTTTAAGCCAAGCGCTCGTTGACAGGTTCGGACTTTCTGTGAATCTATATACCATACGAGCGAAGCTTATCCGAAACAAAGGGATGCAGTGCTCATCAGACTTCTGCCCCTTCCTTTTAGCAGTCTGTGAAAGAACTCTGCTTCTGGTCCCTCAACACATCAAAACTTTTGATATCTCCAAAGTTATAGTTAGTGGGCGTCCAGATGCCCAAGACCCCACCAGGCGCTAAAACGCAGAGGCAGGAGAGCTCAGCTGAGTGCCGTCCACTGTCTTTAGGAAGCCCTGCAAGCATCACAAAGTTTTGGACGTTCTGGGAATCCCATATACCACTTGGATGGAGTTTTCAGAAACAAATGGGTGCAGTGCTTATCAGGGACTTCTGGCCCTTTGTTTTAGTAGCTGGTGATTGTTTTCTGCCCCTGGAACCCCAACGAATCAAAATTTACGACATGTCCAAAGTATTTAGTCAGTGGGGGTCCGGGTGCCAAGAAACTCCCCAGTTGCTAATATGGAGTGGCAGAAGAATGTTGGATAAGTACTCCCCTTCATTCCTGTTTGGCTGTTTTTGGGATTTGAGGTTCCGCTCACCATGAATCCATACCCCCGGATCAGTGTCCCACCGTCTCTGCCTTTTTCATGAATCTAAACACCACTCGAGCGAACTCTTAACAGCAACAGAAGGGCACAGTGCTCATCGGAGACTTCTGCCCCTGCGTTTTTTGATTCAGTGGAGGGTTCCCGCCCCCCGGACCCCCACAGAAAACAAAACTTCCCAAAGCATAAATTTTTTTAAAACTGATAGATGTCCTTAAAATTTGAGGTCTATTCTGGTGGATCATATATCTTGTGTACGTAAAGCCACAAAAGCTAAAAATTTTAGCCCCTCACCCAAAACTTACCCTGTACACGGTTTTTATTGAGCAAAATTTTTAAACCCAATCTTTAAACCCCTGCTTGGGGTGGTAGGCCTTCCCCTAGCAAATGTTTCCCTGCTTTGTGTATGACCGCTACTGAAAAAAACACTATGCAAGAAGATATATCCCGTGTATAGGTTTGCAGGTCCCCCCGGGATAGGTCCCCCCAACTCTGGGGGGGGGGGGGGCTGGAAAAATCAGTGTTTTCCCCAAAAGGGGGCCAAAAAGGGGGTAGAATTTTACAAAGTAAAACAGGGTGGGGTCCTTCAATTTCATGTCCTCCCACATAAGTGGCGCAGAAAACCCAAATGGGAAAAGGGAAAAAAAAAAATAATAACTTAAGTTTTCTCCCGAGACATTTTGAACAACATGAATTTATTTCCAAAAATTTGGTTTCCCCTTGCCCCCAGCCATCTCCCAAGTTGGTTGAACCAAAGAGGGGGGAAGGGAAAAATACCCTCATTTTATTATTTTGGTCTCCTTTATAGTTTTGGGGTTTTTCTCTTTTCCCGTATGATTGACATTCGAACGGTTACCCTCTCGCCCCCCCCAAAAACGTTGGCTTCCCCATTAGATGGTTTTTTACGTAGTTTCCCTTCTCCCAAACCTATGTGTTTAAATTTTTACCCTAGGGATCCAACCGGTGAGGAACCAATACGATCATGATATGACCAAGAATATGATCATGGGCCATAACCACTGAAATTTTTTTGGAAGGCGGTTCACAAAATTGTTTTTCCCCCCGGGCTTTGCCCATTGTTTAAACCCAAAAAAACAATGGGTTTTGTCATTTTTGATTGGGTTTGTTTTTAAAATCGGGTTACATTCGTATTGCAATATTTTCAACAAAGCAAATTAATGTCCTTAAAGGGGATTTCCAGTAAAAAAAAAAAAGCGCTTATTGGGACTGGTAAAACAGATACTTTCCTCCTGGTCCCCTCCATTGTTACTCTGGACCTACCCGGGATTTGCTCTTCTTCATTCAGAGGTTCCCATTCTCTCACACAGGAGGGGCTCAGGCTCTATTCACTTTGGAGCGCGGGCTTCTCCTGTGTGTAGGAACCAAAACCTGCAAGTGAAGAGGAGCGGATCTTGAAGAGCTCTGCGGGGGAGAGGGAGATAATTAGGGCAAGACCCCACGGCACAGGTTTGCGGTTTTGCAGACGGTCTGAAAAACCGTCCGCAAACGAGCACAGCGGGCTTCTATGGAAAACACGTGCAGCAGTGCCCACTGTACGAGTATTTCAAACCGCCGGCCGCCCGAAAAACATTGTGCATGCACAACCTTTGTCCGGTTTTCAGACGGAATATGGGAAAGGGGAGGACTCTTCTCCGCTCATCGTGGCCAAAAGCCTCCCTCTCCCCCCATGGCGGCCATGGAGACGGCGCACAAACCGGATAAATACCGGTCGGTTAAACCGACCGGTATTTGTCCATTGCCATGTAAATGGGCCCTAATCAGGTTTATAGATAGCTATTTTTCTCCACCTTGGCCTCCTTTAGCTTTAGTTTTTTTTTGTTTTTTTTTAAACTGGACATCCCCTTTAATTATAAATCATGAAGTTGGTTTATTGAGTAGCCATGGGGCACATGTTTGGAGAGGCATTCTTTAATTTTTTTGCATGGTTGCATCACTGTTAAAATAGCGACTGTTTTACCAACAAAATTCTGCATCAGCGGGACTCTTGAAAGTCTGTTGTAAATCCACTTAATGGCTCCTGCATATGAGTAGTAATACGGCACCCATTGTTTTTGTTTATTTCTTTACAAACCATGGCATGCTCCATCAGATCTCTTCTCTAGAAATACTGCTTTCATTGTGGTCTTCGTGTCGCTTGATCAGTACCCATTTTTACTTGCACAAGATGAATAGTCAAAGAAAATTTCAGATTCTGGACATTCAATATTTGCAGATTTTTTATTTTATTTTTTTTCCTGCAATGCTACCTTTTAAATTTTTTGTTGTTTTTTTTTTTTTGGTCCTCCTTCCCTTTGGTTGCAATAGCACAAGCAGCACAAATATTTAATATCGCTGTATTTTGCTGCCGGTCCCAGCTTTAAGTTGTGTATGTGTCATAACTCGTGATGCATGTCTGACCCCCGTAACCCGTCACCGTTTTGTGTCTCAAGACAGTGTTATTCCATGCTGCTTGTCCTTTTTCCGAGCTGGTGGTTCAGTGGACTAAAACAAAAGCACAATTTGCCTGTCGGTTGGGTTTTTTTTTTTTTTTGTTTATTTTTCTCTTTTTCTAACACAATATTGCCTCCAGTACCTAAAAAGTAACAAAAACCTACAAACGCCGTGTTCTAACCAAATGGACAAAAGTTGCTTTTTTACTAGTCTTTCAAGTCAAACCTAATGGAAACTAACCAGCCACTGGACATGGACATGTCATATTATTTTGTATTAATCTCCTGAAGCCACATACTTGACGTTGTATACCACACTCCTCTTCTAGTTCTACAAATACTTTTTATATACTGCGAAAAAGAAAAAAAACTTTTTAAAAAATGATAGACTTAAAACTACTACATCAATATTCACTTTATGAAAAACATTTTCAAGCACGCACTTTTTTTTTTAGCTTTTGACTAAATAAAGCAAAAAATAAATAAAATAAAACCAAGTCTAGGGTACACCTTTAATATTAATATTTTTGTTCACCCCCTTTGGACAAAACAAATTTTCTATTTTTTTATTCACTCGGAGGGTGGTTTTTTCTGGAATGTCTTTTTGGGAAAAAATTTTTTTTTTTTTTTTTTTGCAGTGGGCTCGCCACGTCCTAAACGCTTCTGTATTAATGTATTAAATGGACTTGTATCTTTAAAAAAAAAAAAAAAAACACACCTGCATGTGTTTTTGAACCACTCGGTAAACTAAAAATTTTTAAAATAAATTTTTTTTTTTTTTTTTTTTTTTTTTTATAATTTTCACTAAAGACCAACATGCCAGGGGCCCAAAATGTTTCCCAGCTGTTATGCCATATGTTTTCTAGCCCTAACTGATAGTGCCTGACCTGCACAAGAATGAATACGTATGTTGGCTGTCCCCACTCCCGTAACCCTTTATCAACTGTTGGCTTCAGCGTCTGATTTTTATTTTTTTTTGTTGTTGTTTGTTTTGCATCTTCCTTTACATTTTGCATGAAATCTTTTTGCTTTTTCATGTTCTGTGTCTAAGAGTGGTTATCGAGGCCTACAGATGTTCAGGGTTGTGTTTGTCATTCGGGTTTTTTTTTAAAAACCCGCTTTTTTTTTTCCCTTCAGTATTTTAAATTTCCCCCCTTTTGAACTGAATGATCTCTAGGCCTTACAGGAAGGAGCTTTTTTTTTTTTTTTTTTTTGCCTGTTCTCCCCTCTTGGTACATTTTTTACGGGGTTTCCCCCCCATTTTGCTATTTTTTTTTTTTTTTCAGATTTGCCAATGAAAGCTTATGAATTTTATTGGATTCATATTTTTTTCTTTAAATCATTCTCTATCGTATCATTTAACATGACATGTAGTTTTAAATGTATTATAAATATCTGTAACCAAATCATTTGAAGGCTTGATAAATTTTTAACTAAAATTTGTACATTTTTTATGAGAGTTACTATTAATGCTTTACTAAGTAGTGCAATGATTTATTTTTTATTTTTTTTTTACCCCCTGTGTCCTATTTTGGAGGTGAGAGAGGGTTGTTCAGTAATAAATGTATGATGTACACTTATAACGGCTGTTTGTTTTTTGTGGTTTTATATATGTAAAACAGATTTTTCTATCCTCCTGTATTTCCCACCTCACTAAAAACTTTAGTTTTCCTCCAGCTGCTGTAGTCCTGCAATACAGGGGTCCTCACCTCCAGTCCTCAAGGCCCACCTATAGGTCATGTTTTCTTAGCATTGCACAGGTGATTTAATTATTGTCCGTGCATTCTGTGGGAGATCCTGAAAACATAACCTGTTGGTGGGGTGTGAGGACTGGAGTTGGGGAACACTGTTCCAACAATCAATGTTGCATCTGCTCCCCTCCCACCCCCACTTCAAATTGGCAAGATTGTTCTAGCAGTGCAAAAGACTTCTGCTGCAAATATTGTGGCCGGTTTTCATTCACTTTAAGCGATTTTTCCCCCAAAAAAGAGACCTATAATTGTGGGGAAGGATAAATCATGGCTTCAATTTCCCAATTAGCCAAGGAAAGAGTTTAAAACTTGAATGGCTTTTCCTGATAACTTGCTTATTCAAAGGGGAGAAACACAATTCCCAAATCTTTAAAGGGGTTGTCCTTTTTAAGTTTTGTATTTTATTAAGATACTTCTGCCCTGTTAAGTTAAAAAATAATCACCCTAACCTCTCCCTTTTGGGTTCAGCACTGCATGGTCCTCACTGTGAACCTGAGAGACTGCATTTTTTGTGGGCTGCATTGTAATATTCATTGATACCATTTTGGGATACATGCGACTTTCAGTGGGCAAACCCTCCTTTACACCCTTAGCGTCACTGTGTCTTACTGATACATCATAGTGCGCGAAGGGGCTAACCGGGCAGCGGCATCCTGATAAAACAATAATGAAAAAAATAAAATAACTGGTCAACCCCTTTAAATTTCCATAAAACTCTGCCAAGGGCGTTTTTTGTTTTTCTTGTTTTTTTTGCAGGTTAAGACGTGTAAAAAAGACAATAGGTTGCATAGTCCAACAAATCTAGTAACATTTTCATGCAAATATGGTGCAACTAGTACACTACAATCCAGTCTGTCATGTGTAGGCATTTATTGACGTCATCAGGGGTACCATTTTGTAGAAGAATAAAGTACACTATGCATATTTTAATATGATAATTTCAAGGTGCAATAATCCCAATGCATTAGAAGGGTTGTCCGTTTAATTTTTGTATTTTATTAAGACTCTTCTGCCCTGTTAAATAAAAAAAAATACTCACCCTTACCTTGGTTCCGTCGCTGCAAGGTCCTCATAGACCAGAGTGAAGGTGAATTTTTGGGGGGGCTGCAATGTAATGTTTATTGATATCATTTTGGGATACATGCGACTTTCAGTGGACAAAACCCTCCCTTACTCCCTTAGGCTATGTTCACACGGTCAAATTTTTGGTGTGGGATTTCCCCTCAGAGGGAATAGACCTATGGATTATGCCTCCTCTCCCCGCTCGTACAATACGATTGTATTGTACGTGCGGGGAGATAAATGACATGTGAATTACTTGCGGCGCGTAACGACAAGTCTATAGGGCCGGCTGATCAGCATGACTCCCAAACACCCGGCGTAATTGCGGGGCGTAGTGTGCACCCCGCAATTACGCCGTGTGAACATATCCTTAGCGTCTCCATGACGTTCTGGTACATCATGGTCACTAAAAAAATTTTAAAAGGGCCCCAAATAACCTAATAAAACAATTCATGGCCAAAACAAAAACCTTAAAAATTTTTAAACCAACCCGTAAACTTGTCATTAGGATTCCTTCAAACAGGGTCTCCCCAGGGTTGGGGAATTTGGGCCCAAAAGCTTAGTGGCCACATCCCGCTTAGCAAGTGAGCATTTTTGGCTGGAAAAAGGGGGGGGGCCATGCTCCTCAGTGCTGTTCCAAAGAAGAAAGTTTATTTACTCTGGCAGGAAAAAGAATGACCGCCAACGATGCTTTGGGGACTCAAGCAGGGGCCTAATGGGATCATTTAGGGCAGGGACCCAGCAGATTGTTTTAGCAAAGCAAGACCCACCCTGATTAAAAGGCCACAAAAGGCCCCGGGCGTGACCCCCCTTTGCCTCCCCAAAAAATGCTTGGATTTGTGCGCATTTTATGATTTCCCGGTTTTCCCCAGGGGCATTGCTTTAAAAATGAAGCGCTCAAAACAGAAACCGTTTGGTAGCCCAAAAGGAGGCCCCCATTCTTTTTCCTTTCTATTACCTTTTACCAGTTCTCCCCCGAAAACAACCTGCTGGTGACCCTAATTTTCAACTGTCCAAGGGAAAATGGCCACTTCCCCCGCCTCAAACCATACCGCTTGAAAACTTGGCAATGGGGGGTAAATGGGTTTATCAATTTGGAAGGGGTGCTTGGGCTCATTTGGGTGATGCAAAAAAGGGAACAGGAAAAAATAAGGGGGACTGTTTTTGAAACCCAAAACCAAAAATTTATCCCCTAAAAAATTTTTGAAGGGGGGTTGGGGAAAACAAAACCCCCGTTTGGGGGAAAATTTTAAAACCAAATTTTTGCAATTGTGCAAAAAGTTGTGCATTCTAAATCTAAGAGATGGTTTCATTTAGTTCATTTACATTTGTTTTTAAGAAATGTTATAAAAATTTCAACCAAAAGCCAAATATCCCTAACTTTTTGTGAGTAGTGTATGTTCCTATAGCATCTGAATAATTTAGACTAGTTTTTTGGGGCCCCGATAATAATCTCCATTTTGGCACAGGTAACCCCCTTTTAAAATCCCCAAAACATTTAGTTTTACAACCCCAACCCCACATGGCCTCTTAAAATTTTAAAACCAAACCCAATTTTGTGGCTTCCCGGGAAAAATTTTTGGTGTTAAGGGCCTGGGGTAAAAAAAATGAACTCCAGATTTATTTATAGTACCTTTTTTTCCCCCCAACTGGGTACAAATTCAGCTGGTAACAAACCCTCGACCAGACTGGTATTAAATTTCTAATAGGAATAGCAGGGAAATCATGGAACGGAGGGTAACCAAAAGGGATTCTCTTGGAAATTGCAATTTTTACTGGGGAATATGAAATTTACTTAAATAAAAGACAGGGGCCTCTTTTAAAAAACCCCACAAAGGGCCAAAAAAGGTCTTTTGGTCCCCCTTAAAAGGGTTATATCATTTCATTAAAAGGTCCCTTTAGAAAAAAGGAGGACAGTGAAAAAAAAAGCAAACTTTGGGAAAGGGATGTTCCAATTTTTAAACTGTTCTTGTTTTCCGCGTCCCTTTCCCTTTTCTTCGTTTCCTGTAAAACAAAGTTCAAACCCGTCCCCTTCCCCCTTCCACCTCCTTTCATTTTAATTTGGGTGAAGGAAGGGTTTTCCCCACAAATTTTAAAAATTTTTCGGCCCCCGGTCATGATTTTACGGGGGCCCCGGGATTTTCCGCCTCCCCAACTTCCAGAATAAAGGGGCCCGGGAACCCAAATTTTACTTTGGGACAGCCAGCATCCTCAGTGACACTGCAAACTGCCTTTCTTTTCAAACAGAAAACAAGCAGAATTTTTGCCCGGGTGCCTAATGCCCCCTTCGGGTAATTTTGGGGCCCGGGAACAATTTTTTCGTACAGGGTAGCCCGGCTCCCTCAAAATGGGGAAATTGGGAGTTGCCATCTAACAAAACCCAAAAAAAGCAGAATTTTTGGGCCCCAGAGCCAAAAAACCCCCCTGCATAGAAGGGGGAACGGATTTTTGGCCTGGAGGTATTCATAAAAGCTGGAAATTTTAACCCGTAACAAAAACCCCCATTTTGTGAGGGGAAGAGACCCGTGCTCTTTAGTTTATAGAAGGGTGTCTAGACGAATGCAGGCCTGTGGGAAAGTAAACAGCCCTTTTTTACAAAATATTGACTGATAAGGAGAGGGCAGTGACATGTTGGCCCCAGAGAGGGTTGGGGGGGGCTTAAGACTCGGGAGCGAGCATGAACAGTTGGGAAAGGGGGAAAGGGTGAGTTTAAACCCCCCCTTTAGTTTTTAAAAAACAAACCCCGCCCCGGGGGGGGAAACAACCCCTGGATTTCAGGGGAAAAGGGGAAAATCAAGCTTCAAGAAAACAACCGAAAAATGATTAAGCCCATACATTCCCCTTTAACCTCACTTTTGGGTTTCCCCCCACTTTTTTTTTTTTTTTCCCATATATTTTTTTTCGTATGTAGGGGGCCACTGCAGTTTATTCAGCCAAGGAGGAAAGGTTTCAAAAAGAATTTGGAAAATCTAAAGCACATGTTTAAAATGCGGGGCAGGGAAAGGGTTTGGGTTTACCCCAGCTTGGGGGGTAAGAAAAAAAAAAATGGGGGATTGGGTGGGTAGCAAGTTTGGAAGTTGAACCCCCGGGAATAGAATTAAAAAAAGACAAAAACTTTTTTTTTTTTGAAATCTTCAGGGGTTTTTCCCCAAAGGCAAGAAAATTTTTTTTGGGGTTTTCACTTTCTTTTAGGCCCAAGGGAAAAGGGCACTAAGCATAATACAATACACCTCTCTTCAAGTTATTCCCCAGACAACTTCCTTCTCCGTTCCATCCCAGTCCAGCTGTGAAAGGTGCTACCATCTGCCCCACAACCCTTGGGCCCGGAGTACAAATGTTGGTGACCCCAGGACACTCTCCCGCTCTCCCCCCCATTTGGGTCTCACACCTCACATTTCCCTGTTTTTCTGGGCCCCCTGCTATCACTGCTCCCTTTCCCCTTGCAAAGTCCCCTTTTCTCTAGGGGGGTTCTTTTTTCTTTTTTTTTTTTTTTTTTTTTTTTTTTATTTGTCAGTAGGAAAATCTGAATTTAGGTGTTGCCCTGCCCCCGGCCTCCCCCTCCCCTATCGCCGGATGCTAAGTAGGGTTTCCCTTTTTCTTTGCTGGGACGCAACTTCTAACTGCTTGAACACACAACTCAGAACTGAATTCAGAACTGTCTAGAAGCTAACAGGCTGTATACTTTTCAGCTCTACCCCATCTGTACACTGATAGGCTGCTGTCTCAGCTGCACTGTCTACCTCTGCTTAACCCAGTTAACTCCTTTCAGGACTTCACCATGACAAAGCAATAAAATATACATACGGTTGAAAACCAGAAGATACTTTACAAAACTAATATATATAAATTAATATATTTATATATATATAAAATATATTAAACCCCCTTTTTGCATTTTTTCTCACCCCCCATCAATCAAATATTTCCCCGTTTAGGTAAAATTAGAACCCCCAATTTTTATATTTTGCCAAAATCCCCAGAATAATAGAGAGAAAATTTTTTTAAGGCATTTCATTATTTTACGAAAAAGTCAAAAGTTTCCATACCCCGGGATTTCTAGGCTTTAACCCCTTTAAGCAATGCCGAAAAGTACTTTTGACCAGTTTTTTTTTTAGTTTTTGCCTCCTTGCATTTTAATAGTCCATAAAATTTTTTTATTTTTTTTATATATATAATATTATTTTTTTAAAAATAATATATATATATAATTATATATTATAATAAGTAATGTACAAACTAAAATTAAATGTATTTTGGGTTTATCATTAAACCATGTCTCAGATGGTGAGTCATCACCCCCCTCTCTGTGAACGGAAAAATTTTTAGGGGATGGGGCCCGCAAAATTTCTCCCCCACCTTTTGAAAAGTATAATTTTTCTTTAAATTAATTTTTTAAAAAACATGGGTCCAAATTTTTTATTTTCCAAAGTTTTATATGCCAAAAACTTTTTCCGGAATATCCCGATGACCTGTGCCCCCGCCCAAACCCTAAACAAATTTCCCTTGATCTGGGCACATCAGGAACGGGATTCCGGATTGCCATTTTGTAAGGGGAAAAAAACCACCTTCATAAGACAATCAAGTGTCCCCCACCCCCTTTTTATTTTTCAACCAAATAAAAGAGGAAGGGAAAAATGAGAGAGGAAGGGGAAAACCTGGACAAGTTTTGGCCCTATAAAGGGCACATTAGCAATAGAAACACAGGTTGGCGCAATTGCCCAAGAAAGTGAAAAAAAACGTTTCAATTTTAAATTTTAGCTTCCCTTAAAAACATAACAATTAAAACCCTTTGGGGCACAAGCCAGGGGCCCCACTTGCGTGAAAAACATAACATTCCCCTAGCCCAAAATCAAGGGCCCAAATCCATGGGTTTAAAAAACTTTTTTGGGGCCCCCCCAAAACGGTCCTCCCCTGATGCACCGGGGCCCCAAATAGGGGCAGGTTTAAACCGGAAAAGACGGCGGGGGGCCCCGGACGGACAGGTGACGTGTGACGTTTTTGGGGGGGGACTCCCCCCTTTCCCCAAACCCCGTAATCACCCACCTCCCAAAACTTCCCTTTTTTTTACTCAAAAATAGATGCAAACCCATTGTTTTAAAAAAAAAAACATGTTAAAAAAAAAACCCAAAACAACCCCATATAAAATAAAAGAAAATTGGGGTTTTGTTTACAAAAACGCTCTGAGATTTAAAATCTTCCCTTAAGGGGCCCCGGGGGGCTTTAAAGGGGTTTAAGCCTGAAAAACCAGGCCCCGCCCTCCTTTGGGAATAGTTTTTTTTCCCCCCTTAAAATTCCCCCCCCTTTCCCCTGCAATCTGACCCTTTCCCCCCACAAAACACCCAAAACCCTTTTACTCGCTCTACTCTAATTAAACCCCGGCCCCAAAAAAAGCCAAACTACGTAGTCCGGGCCCAAAAAATTTTTTTTCTTTTTAACCCGGTTCCCTCTATTTTAGAACCCCCTAGTAGCTTTTTCAAAGGTTTTGGGAGCAAGCCCCTGTATTCTTGTCTTTATATTTCGAAAGGTTTTGGGCCCAAAAACGAAACCCTTTTCCCACACGGGCATTTGGAGCAAAAAAACCCCTGTTTTTAGTGTTAAAAGGTAAAAAAAAACCCCTCTAATTTGTTATTTTTTTGGGCCTTGTGTGGGGATACAAATGAAAAGCACCCTTGATTATAGGGGTTGGGAAATTAACGCAATTTAAACGGGAAAATTTCCAATACGTCCCCGCAGTTTTTTTGGGGTTTTATCTCCCTTCCCAAAATTTTTAAGATTTATAGGGGCGGGCCGGGAATGGTCCCTCCACCTTTTATAAAAAAAACTTGGTCTCTGGTGCAAACATTTTGGGCCATTTTTAATGGTTCCCGGCTGGTCAAACATGCCAAAAACCTTTAAAAATGGGGTTTTTTTTTCACTAGGTCACTATGACATCAAATTACTAATAAACATAAGGCACTTTTTTAAAAGGGCCTCTTATCACCCCTTTTTTAATAGTGTTTCCCTGCCCATAAAAGATTACTTTCACCTGTTGCCCGTTCAAATTTTACCCTCTTTGTATCCCCGGGGCCCACAAATTTCCTCAATAAGGGGAACCCTTTCCCCCTTGTTCCTCTATATAGGGATTCGAAAAAGCATTTTTCCCCTTTTGCTCCAAAAATTTCCCCTTTGGGGTCCCAACGGGAATATTTGGGGGAAGATTTTGGGCTTTTATGGGTGCAAAAAAATTTTTTTCCCTTTGTAAATTTTCCCGGTTTTTTTTGTACAGGGGGGTTTGAAAATACCTGTGGGACTTTTTTTCTAATTTTTAAAATTCGAGGGTAGTTTATGACCCCCACTAGAAAACAAGTTGGTAAAATTTGTTTGGGGGGATGGATCGGTTTAAAGGGTTTAATTCCCCACAAAGTATGGAAATTCTTTTTTTGGGTGCCTGACCTTTGGACATAAAACGTCATCGACATGGGGCGATACCACCCCTTTAAACGCAACTGAAAAGGGGGACTAGTCTCCATTACAGTTCCCTTTGGGGGCCCGTGGTACGCTATGTCAAATGACTCTTTTTATGTCAGGGTTTCAGGCACAAAAGAAGAATTCCAAACATTTTGTGGAATCCCTTTAAACCAGAACCACCCCCAATCAAATTTACCGCTAGAAACAATCTTTAATTTTCATACACTACCTCGATGTAGAAATTAAAAACAGTCAAAACGGGTTTTTTAAACCAACCACCCCTTAAAAAAAAACCGATTGACGGGAAATAATCTTTTGAAACCATAAAAGCCAACATGCCCACAAATATTCATTGGTACCCCCCAAGGGTCCAATTCACGAGTTTAGGAGAAAAATGCCCCCTCAGAACCCCCAAATTATAAAAGAACAGGAGAAGACCTTATTGAAAAATTTTGGGTGGCCGGGGATACCAAGAGAGATAAATTTAAAGAAAACAGAAAGGTGAAGTATTTTTCTTAGGGACAGGGAAAAACACTTTTAAAAAGGGGGACGGGATAAAAGGCCCAAAAAACAGACGCCTTAGGGTTCCCAATTAAAACATATGATCCCCTCATAGTGACCTGGGAAAAAAAAACCTTTTAAAATAAGTTTTGGCTTTCCCTTAACCAGCGACACCAAATAAGCAAAATTTTTTGCCAAGAGACCCCCATTTTTATTTAAAAAAAGGGGCCCGGGAACCATCGGCAGCACTATAAAAATCTTCACAATTAAAGGGGTAGAAAAACCTCAAAAAACGCGCACGTTTTGGAAATATCCCGGGTTTAAGTTCTTTAAATTTGAAACTCTATAATAAAAGGGTGCAAACATTTGTCACCCCCAAAAACAAGGCAAAAAAAAAACCCCTTAGGGGTTTTTTTTCCCCTTTGAAAACACTAAATCATTGATTTATTTTGCTCAAAAACCCGTGTGGGAATGGATACGTTGGCCAAACCATCCCGGAAATATAAAAAAAAAGAATCCAGAGCTCGCCCAATATTAGAACACCCACTAAGAGGGGTTAAAAAAGAGGAAAAACCCCTAAAGAAGAAATTTTTGGGAAGAATACATAGCTAGGCACTTTTTTGAAAACAGGTCAAAGAGGGGACCCCCAAACTTAAAAAGGTGTTTTTTTGGAGGAAGTCAAAAGCAGGGGGAAGGGGAAAAATTTTTGAGAAAAACTATTGCAAAGGAAAAGGGACCGGATTTTCAGCTTTAAAAAAACCCTTTATGCCCGGGCCGGGCCCCCAATGAAATCTTAATTTTCGACGTTTTTTTTAAACTAACGCAATGTCTGTAATAAAATATTAAATGTATTTCTTGTTTTTTTAAAATTAAATTTGGGTTTTAAAAAAAGGTTGGGACCCCAATTATAGAAATATAAAAGGAAATGTGGAGGGGGTGATTCCCTTTTTGAGGAAGGGGAAAAGTCCTCCCCCCAAACGTCACACGTTTACCTGTCCGTCCGGGCCCCCCCTGTTCTGTACCGCTTTCCTGCTCCACAAAGTTGGCTCCGTGCAACAGGAGCCCCCTGGGGCGCCACAATTTTTTTAAACCCCTGGATTTTGGGACCTTGAAAATGGCTACGGACTGTCTATGTTTTTTTACCAAATTAGCACTTCTTTTTGCAAACCCAAAATTAATTTTTATTTTTTTTAAAGGGAAATACAAATAAATTGAACGTTTTTAAAATTTACTAAATTAGCATTGGTTGCAAAACCCGTGTTTCTATTGCAAAAGGAAATGAAAAAGGAAAAGAGGGATACTCCCACTAGCACTATGCTTTCTTAACGTCAGAAGACTTTTACATTTTCCCCCATCTCTATAGTTGGCCCCAAATCCTATAATCACATTGCCAACCAAAAACTGTGTTTCCAAAAGCTTGGGGTCAATCCTGGATTGGGGCTGTGGTTTCCCCTTTTCCCCTCCCCTTTCCCCGGGGGTCTGAAAGCTTGGAAAAAACGTAAAATGGGGGAAATTCCTTTCAATTTCCTCCCTTTTATTTCCATAACTGAAATTGATGCGTATGTCATTGTTATTGTGGTTTTCATGTAAGCATTGTACCTTCTCATATTAAAGTTACAGTAATACTTAATTCTTGTTGCCTGCACGGATCCATTTCCTTGAAGGATTTGTATTTGCTTTGGTAGCTGCTGGAGAGCAGTGAGGTGGCCTGTAAGCATTTTTACGTGTTTTTAGAATATCTGTTAGGAATCAGATTCCTTCCGGCTGATTCCTTTTTGATTATTGAAGGAAGGTGGTGGCAGCAGATATTTTTTGGGGTGCTGGGACTGTCTTGTGGTGCGATTTATGCTTGATTCGCTACCTGATTGAGGGGTGAGCGCAAGTGGAGATAAATCTACCCCATAACAGTGGCCCCCAGTCACATGCTGGTGAGTGTGTACGTGACAAATATATATATATATATATATATATATATATATATATATATATATGCCTCGTTTTATTCGGGACAGATTGTACTTTTTGGGGGAATAGTTTAAATTCACTTATAAATTATTGCAGATTCTTTTTAAATTTTTTAAAATTTTTGGGTTTTTTACATTTTTTTTACACCAATCACATTTCACACTTAATAAATTGTTAGATTAATTCTACAGGTTATAACGGTCGTGTGGATACCTAAAATGTGTAAGGGTTTTTTGTGTAATGTATGCACAATTATTTTTTATTAAATATTTTTATTTTATTTATTTCTACCCTTTTTTTGTTTTTTACTTTTTTTTAATCCCATGAAGGGAGAACTGTTTCACTTTTTTTTTTTGACACTTAGTAATGTCTTTCCATAATCATATATGCGAATAAATTATAATCTGTGTCAGTTTGACCCAGGCAGCAATCAGGGCAGCACACGGGCATTTCAGTGCATTGTAAAGCATAGGATAGGAGAAAAATGCAATCCCCAAAAAATGCATCAAAAAGTACACGTGCCAGTACAAAACAACTCTGCAAAAACTGCATGAAAAAAGGTATGCAACCTTAAAAAAAGAGCTTGCAGTTTTTGGAGCGTTCTGCTGGTTACTTTGCACTGCTACGTTGTTGGAAGGCTTCCAGGATTGTGAATTGCTCGCAGCATCACTTTCTCTATCAAAGGTTATATTTACACTGTGCACGCATTGATTGCCACCCGCTGGGTGTGTCTGCCACAGTCTCATATGAGGTCGATCAGGGCAGACATGGGGAGAATCCACTAATGTCACTGAGGTGATTCTGCTTCATCTTCCAAACCACTACTATATAAATAGCAGAAGTGAAGAAGTCGTATTGCATCTGCCTGGTGCTATAGAAGATGCCAGTAATGGTCCCCAACTCCAAAATTTCCTATAAGGCCTCCTTCACACTTACATTTTGCATTGTATTTTTTAGCCCAAGAAACATACTTTAATAATTGCAGGCTTTTTCTATAAACTTCATGTATTTTTTCATGCAGTTTTTGTAGTTTTTTTTCATTTCAAAGTGTAAGGAGGCAGCCACTGGGTTACAAAATGGCTCCATCCGACTTGTACTTAAAGTGGTTGTCTCACCACGCTGTTTCACGGAGCCACAGGCAGCATCAGATTCACACTCCCTCACTCTTCCTGGTTAGGCTGTGGGTTGTTCTATAGCAGTGATTAGCATATCAGCTCCATATTCCCAGCTCTTCTAATTGTACTGACATGAGAGCAGGAGATGTTATTTATAGAGCAGAGCTACAGAGCTCAAAGTAAACAATCAAAAGTAATTAATCTCCTTTGTTAGAGATATCTCACTCTGGTCTCAAGCTGATGGCCGTCCTGCTGGCATTTGTCCCTGCTCTCTGTCTAATCAGGAAGGGAGAGCAGGATGGTAAGAACATAAACCTGTGTGCACTCAGAGCAGATAAACTCTCTCTTATCTTCTGAACAAGGCAATATCAAAGAGCAATTTATTGGGAAAAAAGTCTTCATTTACTGTTCCCTACATGTTGAAATCTAATCCTTGTAGTGAGACAACCCCTTTAAAGAATGGAGACTATTGCTGGGCAGGACTCAGAGCGCTATGTTGGAGCATGAATCACGCTCCAGGTGCCTTGGCTCTCCCATTCTCCTTTTTTCGGCGTTGCATGCTATACAATGCCATCGCTTGCACAGTGCACCAGACTCTCTTCCTTCATATGTGAACAAAAGAAGGTTAACCCAGACTGCCATGCCACATGCATATCCGGATTTACATCCCATTTTCAGCATCTCACTTGACTGCTGCTCCATGGAGAGTGACTATACCTGGCTATCAGGTATGGCTGCATATTTTGGATGTGTGTGGATTCTTGCCTTAGGCTCAAATCTTTAAATTTTTTGTGCAGTCTTATGCAGACCAGATACATTACCAAGCAAAAGTACAGGCATATTTCACTCTTTGAAAATCTGTGAATATGGTCTTAGGCCAATTACACACTTTCAGTTGTGTATTTGCAGCAAAATTTTACATGCATCATTTTCTGTAGGTTCTACTCCATGCATTGAAATAATTAAATCTGCCTCTTTTCCGTAACCTAATAAGCATGCTTCTATTTTTGCGATGTTTGGAGGGGTTTTCAAAACCCAGTCCGTGTGTATTTTATTATTAATTGCTGCAGAATTATGGTGCAAAATCCACACCACAAATCCACAGTAATGTCAGACTGCTATGGATAGGGGGAGTAAGATGAGGACTCAAGGCTACTTTTTGGGGTGGGCGATCACCAGGTGCCCCCAATGCATTAAAAGAGGAAGGGGATTGGTAGCCCAGCCCACCTCAACAAGCCGCCTTATACACAGCAGTTTAAGCTCAAGTCTATATGTAAGGAGAGGGCTACAGCAGCATTCTATTTGTGAGGGGGGTGGAGGGGTACAGCAGTGGTCTATTTGTTAGCAAGAGGCTACAGTGCCAGTCTATAAGTGAGGAGGGAGCTACAGCACTAGTCTATATGCGAGGAGGGGGCTATAGCACCGGTCTATATGTGAGGAGGGGGACTCAGCACCAGTCTATATATGAGGAAGAGGCTACAGCACCAGTCTATAAGTGAGGAGGGAGCTACAGCACTAGTCTATATGCGAGGAGGGGGGGCTACAGCACCGGTCTATATGTGAGGAGGGGCTACAGCACCATTCTATATGTGAGGTGGGGGCTACAGCACCGGTCTATATGTGAGGAGGGGGCTACAGCACCGGTCTATATGTGAGGAGGGGCTACAGCACCAATCTATATGTGAGGAGGGGCTACAGCACCAATCTATATGTGAGGAGAAGGCTACAGCACCGGTCTATCTGTGAGGAGGGAGCTACATCACCGGTCTATATTTGAGGAGGGGGCTACAGCAGTGGTATATATATGAAGAGGAGGCTACAGCACCAGTCTATCTGTGAGGAGGGATCTACAGCTCCAGTCTATATGTGAGGAGGGGGCTACAGCACCAGTCTATATGTGAGGATGGGGCTACAGCACCAGTCTATATGTGAGGCGGTAGCTACAGCGCCAGTCTATATGTGAGGAGGGGGCTAGAGCGCCAGTCTATCTGTGAGGCGGGGGCTACAGCAGTGAGGAGGGGGACTCAGCACCAGTCTATAAGTGAGGAGGGGTTTACAACACCAGTCTATAAGGGAAGAGGGGGCTACAGCACCAGTCTATATGTGAGGAGGGTGCTACAGCACCAGTCTATATGTGAGGAGGGGGCTACAGCAGTGGTCTATATGTGAGGAGGGAACTACATCACCGGTCTATATATGAAGAGGAGGCTACAGCACCAGTCTATAAGTGACGAGGGAGCTAAAGCACCAGTCTATATGTGAGGAGGGGGCTACAGCACCAGTCTATATGTAAAGATGGGGCTACAGCACCAGTCTATATGTGAGGAGGTTGCTACAGCGCAAGTCTATATGTGAGGAGGGGGCTAGAGCGCCAGTCTATGTGAGAGGCGGGGGCTACAGCAGTGAGGAGGGTGAAACAGCACCAGTCTATAAGTGAGGAGGGGTTTACAACACCAGTCTATAAGGGAAGAGGGGGCTACAGCACCAGTCTATATGTGAGGAGGGGGCTACAGCAGGGGTCTATATGTGAGGAGGGGGAATAAGCACCAGTCTATAAGTGACGAGGGAGCTAAAGCACCAGTCTATAAGTGAGGAGGGAGCTACAGCCCCAGTCTATCGGTGAGGAGGGGGCTACAGCACCAGTCTATATGTGAGGATGGGGCTACAGCACCAGTCTATATGTGAGGAGGTTGCTACAGCACCAGTCTATATGTGAGGAGGGGGCTAGAGCCCCAGTCTATCTGTGAGGAGGGGGCTACAGCAGTGCGGAGGGGGACTCAACACCAGTCTATAAGTGAGGAGGGGTTTACAACACCAGTCTATAAGGGAAGAGGGGGCTACAGCACCAGTCTATATGTGAGAAGGGTGCTACAGCACCAGTCTATATGTGAGGAGGGGGCTACAGCAGTGGTCTATATGTGAGGAGTGTGACTTAGCACCAGTCTATAAGTGAGGAGGGAGCTAAAGCACCAGTCTATTAGTGAGGAGGGGGGCTACAGCACCAGTCTATAAGTGAGGAGGCGGCTACAGCACCAGTCTATAAGTGAGGAGGGGGCTACACCACCAGTCTATATGTGAGGAGGGGGCTACACCACCAGTCTATATTTGAGGAGAGAGCTACAGCGCCGGTCTATATTTGAGGAGGGGCTACAGCAGTGTTTTATATATGAGAATGGGCTACAGCACCCGTCTATATGTGAGGAGGGTGCTACAGCACCAGTCTATATGTGAGGAGGGGGCTACAGCACCAGTCTATATGTGAGGAAAGAGCTACAGCACCTGTCTATCTGTGAGGAGGGGGCTTCAGCACCAGTCTATATGTGAGGAGAGAGCTACAGCGCCGGTCTATATTTGAGGAGGGGACTACAGCAGTGGTCTATATATGAGAATGGGCTACAGCAGTGGTCTATATGTGAGAAGGGAGCTACAGCACCAGTCTATATTTGAGGAGGGGGCTACAGCACAGGTCTATATTTGAGGAGGGGCTACAGCACCTGTCTATATTTGAGGAGGGGGCTACAGCGGTGGTCTATATGTGAGAATGGGCTACAGCAGTGGTCTATATGTGAGGAGGGGGCTACAGCAGTGGTCTATATGTGAGGCGGGAGCTACAGCACAGGTCTATATGTGACCAAGGAGGGGGCTACAGCAGTGGTCTATTTGGGAGGAGGGAGCTACAGCACCGGTCTATATTTGAGGAGGGGGCTACAGCACAGGTCTATATGTGAGGAGGGGCTACAGCACAGGTCTATATTTGAGGAGGGGGCTACAGCACCGGTCTATATTTGAGGAGGGGGCTACAGCACAGGTCTATATGTGAGGAGGGGGCTACAGCACTGGTCTATATGTGAGGAGGGGGCTACAGCACTGGTCTATATGTGAGGAGGGAGCCGTAGCAGTGGTCTGTATGTGAGAATGAGCTATAAATGTATAATGCCATTCCAGCATGGGTTTATGAAGGATTGGTCCTGTCAAACTAATCTCATAAACTTCTATGAGGTAGTTAGTTCCAGTCTGGATCTGGGTGAGGCACTGGATGTCATATATTTGAATTTTTCTAAAGCATGTTATACTGTTCCACATAAAAGGTTGGTAAGTAAAATGAGAATGCTTGGACTGGGGGAAAATGTGTGCAAGTGGGTAAGCAACTGGCTCAGTGATAGAAAACAAAGGGTGGTAATTAATGGTGCATAGTCAGACTGGATCCCTGTTACTAGTGGGGTACCACAAGGGTCAGTATTGGGCCCTGTCCTCTTTAACATTTTCATAAATGATCTTACACAGGGATTGCACAGTAGAATATTGATCTTTGCAGACGATACTAAGCTCTGTAATGTAATCCACACAATAGAGGATAATGTGTTATTACAAAGGGATCTGGATGAGTTGGAGGCCTGGGCAGAGAAGTGGCAGATGAGGTTTAATACTGATACATGCAAGGTTATGGGAGGAAAAATCCATTGCATGATTACATGTTAAATGGAAAAACTCTGGGTAAAAGTGACTGGATAAGGACTTGGGAATCCTAGTGGGCAGTAAACTTAACTGTAGCAGCCAGTGTCAGACAGCAGCTGCCAAGGCAAATAGGATAATGGGGTGCATTAGAAGGGGCATAGATGCACATGATGAGAACATTATTCTCCCATTATACAGGTCACTGGTCAGACCACACATGGAATATTGGGCACTTGTGCACAGGAAAGACATTGTAGAGCTTGAACAGGTAACAAAGGCGGGCAACAAAAATAATAAAAGGACTGGGTGGACTACAGTACACAGAAAGATTAGCAAAGTTAGGGTTATTTAGTTTAGAGAAAAGACGGCTTCGAGGGGACATAATAAATATGTTTAAATACATCAAAGGTCAATATAGAGATCTCACATGAAGATTTATTTATACCCAGGACTGTATCTAGAACAAGGGGGCATCCTCTACGTCGTGAGGAACGAAACGTCCTACATAAACATAGACAGCGAGTCTTTACTGCTAGAGTTGTGAGACTGTGGCACTCTCTGCCAGAGGGACTTGTCATGGTGAATTCCCTAACAGAGTTCAAAAAGGGTTTGGATGCATTTCTGGAGCGTGATAATATAACAAGTTATAGTGACTGGGATTCTGGAGAAGGGTCTGGAGACATTTCTAGATGTAATAATATAACAAGGGATATTGACCGGGATTCTGGAGAAGTGTCTAGAGACATCTCTAGATGTAATAATAGAACAACTTATAGTGTCCAGGATTCTGGAGAAGGGTCTGGATACATTTCTAGATGTAATAATATAACAAGTTATAGTGACCAGGATTCTGGAGAAGGGTTTGGATACATTTCTAGATGTAATAATATAACAATTATAGTGACCTTGATTCTGGAGAAGGGTCTGGATACATTTCTAGATATTGTAATATAACAAGTTATAGTGACCGGGATTCTGGAGAAGGGTTTGGATACATTTCTAGATATTGTAATATAACAAGTTATAGTGACATGGATTCTGGAGAAAGGTCTGGATACATTTCTAGATGTAATAATATAACAAGTTATAGTGACCGGGATTCTGGAGAAGGGTCTGGATACATTCTAGATGTAATAATATAACAAGTTATAGTGTCCAGGATTCTGGGAGAACGGTCTGGATACATTTCTAGATGTAATAATATAACAAGTTATAGTGACCGGGATTCTGGAGAAGGGTCGGGATACATTTCTAGATGTAATAATATAACAAGTTATAGTGACCTTGATTCTGGATAAGGGTCTGGATACATTTCTAGATGTAATATAACAAGTTATAGTGACCGAGATTCTGGAGAATGGTCTGGATACATTTCTAGATGTAATAATATAACAAGTTATAGTGACTTTGATTCTGGAGAACGGTCTGGATACATTTCTAGATGTAATATAACAAGTTATAGTGACCGGGATTCTGGAGAAGGGTTTGGATACATTTCTAGATGTAATAATATAACAAGTTATAGTGACCTTGATTCTGGAGAAGGGTCTGGATACATTTCTAGATGTAATATAACAAGTTATAGTGACCAGGATTCTGGAGTAGGATTGCTGATCCAGGGATCTATGCTGATTGCCAGATTGGAGTCGGGAAGGAGTTTTTTCCCTAACATGAGGAGAATTGGCTTCTACCTCATGGGGGTTTTTACCTTCATCTGAATCCACACTTTAGCAACACTTTAGCAAAATGGGCTGAACTGGATGGACGTATTTCTTTTTTTGGCCTGACAAACTATGTAACTATGTAACTATAGCAGTGGTCTATATGTGAGGAGAGGGCAACAGCAGTGGTCTATATGGGAAGAGGGGGATACAGCAGTGCTCTATATGTGATATGGGAGCCTATAGCAGTGGTCTATATGTGTGAAGGAGCTACAGCAGCAGTCTGTGACAGAGGGTCTACAGCAGTGATATATATGTGAGAAGGAGCTAAGCAGAGGTCTATATGTGAGATGGAGCTACAGCAGTGGTCTATATATGAGAATGGGCTATAGCAGTAGTCTATATGTGAGAATGGGCTATAGCAGTGGTCTATATGTGTGAAGGAGCTACAGCAGCAGTCTGTGACAGAGGGTCTACAGCAGTGGTCTATATCTAAGGAGGAGCTGCAGCAGTGGTCTATATGTGAGAAGGAGCTGCAGCAGTGGTCTATATGTGAGAAGGAGCTGCAGCAGTGGTCTATATGTGAGGAGCTGCAGCAGTGGTCTATATGTGAGAAGGAGCTACAGCAGTGGTCTATATGTGAGAAGGAGCTACAGCAGTGGTCTATATGTGAGGAGGAGCTGCAGCAGTGGTCTATATGTGAGGAGCTGCAGCAGTGGTCTATATGTGAGAAGGAGCTGCAGCAGTGGTCTATATGTGAGAAGGAGCTGCAGCAGTGCTCTATATGTGATATGGGGGTCTACAGCAGTGGTCTATATGTGAGGAGGAGCTGCAGCAGTGTTTATATATGAGGAGAAGCTGCAGCAGTGGTCTATAGGTGAGGAGGAGCTGCAGGAGTGGTCTTTATGTGAGGAGCTGCAGCAGTGGTCTATATGTGAGAAGGAGCTGCAGCAGTGGTCTATATGTGACAGAGGAGGGGGAGATGAGCAGAAGTCTTTTGTGAGAAGAGAAGTGTTTTTTCACGTGAGAAGGTACCCAGACCAGTGATCTATAGAAGCCAGATTTTAGATGCTGATTTTGCATCAGATTTTCTGAGTGTGAATATACCCTTGACCGACCATGGGATCGGGGGTGGGGGGAGCAGTGGATTTTTGCTTCCGGCCCTGAGTGCAATTTAGTCAATAAACTGCCCCAGAGAAATGATTGATGCAGAATTTCAGGACTGTGGGCAGTTTCCATAAACTCTGACCTGGGCAGGAACCAAGCTTGTTCCGTCCTTGTCATAAACTCCAGTCTTTTCGGTGAACGCCGTTGTATATTCCAGCAGAAATATGAACTTTACTCTTTCCTTATCTTGCACGTTTGCATTTCTTGACATGAAAGCCGAGAATATTCTACAGCAAATCTTGTTCTTAGACGACATGGACCTTGGTGTTACAGCTTTTGCTTTCCAAAACTGGAATTGGGAGAATGTGCTCCGTAGACCTGGTCAGCAACGCTGTGGGACGTAGCCCCCTTATCTCCCATTGGTTGTTTATACACATGGCAGATTCCAGCATCCGGTATCAGCAGCAGATAGTCACCCCGAGATAACGGCACCGTCCCTGGATTTCCATGTAAATTAGGAAGCTGCTTTTCTAGCTTTGCAGACGTGTAACTGATAGGACAGAGGATTGGATTTGCAGAGCTATTCACAGACAAGCAGGGGCGTTACTGGGGTCCTAAACCATCCGGTATATTTACTATTTTGCCATAGGCAAACTTAAAGGGGTTTTGCCACGATGTAATGTTGATCCTCCAAAATGGGTTTTTAATCACTTTTCTAAATATATGTGATTACAAAAATTGCAGTCTGAGAGAGCTACTGCCTTCCTTACATGCCCTTGGTTACTTCAAAGTTTGTATTAGATACGGCCTGACAAGAGCTGCTGGACGGGCTTGCCCAGAGAAAGCTTCTTATCTGATGAGACTGAGCTGCAGAAGTTTTCAAGGCACCGGGTAGCAATATGTTTTCTTTTGTATACAGAATAAACTAGTTGTAGTGTGATTAGATCCCTGCTTTATCTGATGACAGAGAACAAGAATGAGCTTTCAAGCTGCTGTGGATAAAAGGTGTTGTCTTTTGTATACAGAAACCACAAGTTGCAGTTTGATTATTTCAGTGAACATGTCACACGATCCCTTATGCTGCTTTGTGCTCTGGCTGTGTGCGTCTCTCTCTCTTTCAGCTCCATGATTTGTTTACATTAGCTTCTTAGCAGATAAGGCTCCTCCTGGCAAAACCCCTTTAAACTCTATCAGTTCTCTATCTATAAAACACTAAAACGTAACTTTTATTATGTATAACACTTAACCTCTATACGCACTATTTAAAAACCTGATCTCTCACCTCATCATTTAACCCTTTCTACTTCTGAAGGAAGGAATAGCTCCTTTTCTATCATCAAGTCTGGTGGAGCCCCACCTACCAACAGGAAAGCCTTATAAATACAGCAATTTACTAACTCCAGTAAGGGATCCCAAGCCTCCTACTTGGGCAGCCATTCCTAATCTAATGGACACAAAACAAATAAGGCCCTCTTGTGAGACCCTTTGCAGCGGGTGGCACTTGTAGACAGAGGTGAGAAATCCCAATTTAAAACATCATGCCTGAACTCCCCAACATGTTTCACCAGCTAACCTGGCTTCTTCATGGGTTAGAGGTCCGATCCCTACTGGAGACTACTAAACCATCCGGGGCCTGGGCCCTCTGTGTTAGATTTTTCTCACTAGTGCAGGGTTCACGCAGCATTTTTCATGGCGCACGGTTAACTGAGGCACAAATATTTAGGAATTAAAAGAAATGTTCCTGTTCTATATTTTAAGTGTTTTCCGCATAGATTTGGTCAACATTGTAAAATGAAAATCAGTGCTGAAAAAGTTGCCTATTTTAACCCCTTAATGACCCTATGAGTACATCCCAGGGTCGCTAAGGGGCTTTGTAGCAGGATCGCAGCTAATTGCAGCTAACACCCGCTGGTGACAGCATAGCATTGTGCCGGCACCATCCCGCGCTGTTTAACCCTTTAGATGCCGCAGCAAAGATGGCCACGGCATCTAAATCAATGAGAAACGGTGCCGCGCACCGTTCCTCACTTCTATCGGAGCACCTGCGGTGAAATCGCTGAGTCCCGATTGGTTAACATGGCAGCTGGCAACCTTGTGCAGGCTTCCATTGCCACCATGTTTTTTTTATTTCTGTTGTCTGTAGAGGATTATGGGGGCGGCCATGTTGCCTGAGCTGCTTTAAACAGCATTTTGAGAGGTGCTTTACAGCAGCTTCATAGCCATAGGAGCCTGTGAACAGGAGCAGACCCATTGACTTCTATAGGAGAGTTTTCTGAGCTTTGTGACCTGGGAAAAGGGAGGAGGAGAGGGAGCGGTGACATCTTCTATTGTGACTGGTGGATCCTGTGTTATCTATACACATTGGTGTCACCTTTCAGTGAAATCTTGTCTGTGCTGAAAATGAGGAGACTGCTGAGAAGTTCTCTACAGAACAGGAAGTGTTAGACTATTATTAGGCCTAGTGGTCAAAGAAAAAACTTCTAGGATTTCAGGACTTAAAAAAAAAAAAATATTGATAACGATATGGAAAATTAAAAAAAAAAAACTTTGTGTAAAATGTTTAACATACAAACATGAGTTAGACAATACATCATTTTCTATTGACACATTCTCTTTAACTTACTACTTTGTGGCACTCCTGGTGCAGTATTACTTACAGACCAAAGTCACTTCTAATTACAACATATGGTAACCCCTATGTTATGGTAATTAGAAGTGACTTTGGATGGAAGCACCTCGGAACAGGAAGTTAACTTGTAGAACATCCGCAAAGAGCCCTAACCCCAACTTACGGAGTTGGTGTTAAACCAAACAGGAATATATTCAAGCAGCACTCTCAGTAAGCAACTTAGTAGTAAAGTTTTCTCCCAAATTTGCCGAGGGCCGGGGGGTGTTGAGTTTCTTAAAGGGAATGTGTCATCAAAAATGACTTATTGTTTAACTCACATTTTTATGTTAAACACATTTTTTTAAGAATTTTTGGTTATATTTTTTTTACATTTTAAATATCATGTTCAATATTTTTTAATAATTCCTAAGTCCTGCAGTTTTCACTTTGGCCACTAAGCCTAATAATATTCTAACACTTCCTGTTTTGTAGAGGGAGATTCTCAGTTGTCTGCTCATTATCAGCACAAAGAGGGTCAAGCTGAAAGGAGACACCAGTGTGAATAGATAACACAGGATCCACCAGTAACAAGAGGAGAGGTCACAGTTCACCCTTTCACTTCCCTTCACAGTGACTTCTTCCCAGAGCATGACTAGAAAACTCTCCTATAGAAGTCAATGGGACTGAGTCAGTCTGAAGTCTCCTATGTGCATGAAGCTACTGTAAAGCATCTCTCTGACTGGTGTTAAAGCAGTGCAAACAAGGCCTAGTGGCCAAAGTGAAAACTGCAAGACTTAAGAATTATTAAAAAATATTGAAAGTGATATGAAAAAATAAAAAAAACAACCAAGAATTCCTAAAAAATGTGTTTAACATAAAAATTGGACTTAAACAATGTCTCATTTTTTGATGACACATTCCCTTTAAACGGATTGGAATGTTTTCTTGGCACCCAGAACAAAGGCTACGGAATGTGCAAGGACACTGACCTCTGCATCCTGACCATGCAATGCACACAGAGCCAAATGATCATTTTTATTATAATTATGATTAATTTTAAAGCAACACTAATTCATTAAAGAGAATATAATAGCAACCACATGAGCAACAAACTGGCACAGAGGGAGAGAGGAGCCTGCCCGCAAGAGATTACACTCTACAGTGGAGGAGGGGGAGACAGAAGGCGAGGGATGGAGATGTGTGTATGGCGGTATAGTGCATGGAGAGTTATTGTAGGGTGGAGGCTCCTGAAGAGATGCAATCTCAAGTCACTTTTAAAAGTTGTAGAGGTGGAGGAGAGTCTGATGCAGGGGCGTAACTACCGGGGTAGCAGACGTAGCAGCTGCCCCAGGGCCCAGGCCTACGTCTGCTCACCCAGTAATGCCGCTCCTGTGTCCGCAGGCAGTGAACATACAGTTCACTGCGGCGGCTGCGGAGCTGCGGGCCCCAGCGCATGCTGCCTTTGAATGCCCGGGCCCTGCGGCCCGAGCGTTCAAGGCAGCGCTGCCCCGTGGATGCTCCGCTCTGCAACTTCCCCTGCCAGCTCTCTGGGATCACGTGGGCGGTGCGGTGACGTCACATTACTGCACCGCCTGCGCCGAGCACAGAGGCTGGAACGCGGCGCATCGGGGGTGTGTGGACCGAGGTAAGTAAACTATTTCTTATTTTAACTCCACTGCCTGCCTATCTAGCCCCTGTAGCCCCTATAGCCTGCCTATCTAGCCCCTGTAGCCAGCCTATCTAGCCCATATAACCTGCCTATCTAGCCCCTGTAGTCCCTATAGCCTGCCTATCTAGCCCTGTAGTCCCTATAGCCTGCCTATCTAGTCCCTATAGCCTGCCTATCTAGCCCCTATAGCCTGCCTATCTAGCATCTTTAGCCCCTATAGCCCCTATAGCCTGCCTGCCTATCTAGCCCCTAAAGCCTGCCTGCCTATATAGCCTCTATAGCCACCCTAAAGCCTGTCTGTCTACCTATATGGGGCCCCTAAAGCTACCTAAACCCTGCCTACCTATATGGCCCCTATAACGCAGCTAAACCCTGCCTACCTTTATGGCCGCTTTACCCTACCTAAACCCTGCCTGCTACCTATAAGGATCATATAACCCACCTAAACCCTGCCTACCTATATGGCTCCTATAACCCACCTAAACCTTGCCTACCTATATGGCTCCTTATGGCTACCTAAACCCTGCCTATCTATTTGGCGCCCTATTGCTACCTAAACCCTACTTGCCTACCTATATGGGGTTGAATCCTCTGTTCCTCCCCTCCCATCTAAGCTATGGCCTGTACCTGCTCTCACACCCCTGGGATGTTTGTACAGAGGTGGGGGGCAGGGAGTGAGGTGCTGGAAAAGTCAGGCTTGTAATATATTTGTGTCCAAATCTGCAGGGACAAGTGGCCGGGAGATGTCATCAAGATGGCGGACTGGACCGGATGCAGAACAAGGGGAAAGTCAACGACTGGTCAGAGAAAAGTCACCTGTGAGTCACAAGATGTAACTGCACTGTAATCACTTATATGTCTGCACAGGCTGTGTACACTGCTGTCTACCACTATATGGTCACTGTATGGAGGTAATATACAGTCTGCAGAGCCTGTGTACACTGCTGTCTACCACTATATGGTCACTGTATGGAGGTAATATACAGTCTGCAGAGCCTGTGTACACTGCTGTCTACCACTGTATGGAGGTAATATACAGTCTGCAGAGCCTGTGTACACTGCTATATACCACTATATGGTCACCGTATGGTGGTTATATACAGTCTGCGGAGCCTGTGTACACTGTTGTCTACCACTATATGGTCACTGTATGGAGGTAATATACAATCTGCAGAGCCTGTGTACTCTTTTGCCTACCTCTATTTGTTCACTGTATGGTGATAATATACAGTCTGCAGAGGCTGTGTACACTGGTGTCTACCAGTATATGGTCACTGTATGGTGGTTATATACAGTCTGCAGAGCCTGTGTACACTGCTGTCTACCACTATATGGTCACTGTATGGAGGTAATATACAATCTGCAGGCTGTGTACACTGCTGTCTACCACTATATGGTCACTGTATGGTGGTTATATACAGTCTGCAGAGCCTGTGTACACTGGTGTCTACCACTATATGGTCACTGTATGGAGGTAATATACAGTCTGCAGAGCCTGTGTACACTGGTGTCTACCACTATATGGTCACTGTATGGTGGTTATATACAGTCTGCAGAGCCTGTGTACATTGGTGTCTACCACTATATGGTCACTGTATGGAGGTAATATACAGTCGGCAGAGCCTGTATACACTAGTGTTTACCACTATATGGTCACTGTATGGAGGTAATATACAGTCTGCAGAGCCAGTGTACACTGGTCTCTACCACTATATGGTCACTATATGGTGGTTATATACAGTCTGCAGAGCCTGTGTACACTGGTGTCTACCACTATATGGTCACTGTATGGAGGTAATATACAGTCTGCAGAGCCTGTGTACACTGGTGTCTACCACTATATGGTCACTGTATGGAGGTAATGTACAGTCTGCAGATCCTGTGTACACTGGTACCTACCACTATATGGTCACTGTATGGAGGTAATGTACAATCTGCAGAGCCTGTGTCCACTGGTGTCTACCATTATATGGTCACTATATGGAGGTAATATACAGTTTAAAGGGCACATGTCTACACTGGTATATACCACTACATGGCACCAATATTGATCTTTATTCAGTAATAGTGTAGGGGTATTATTCAGTCACTATGTGGTGGTAATTTGTGGTTGTTTTCTGGCGGTATAATCAGGTCCTTATGTAGTAGTGTTATTGGTAATGTTAGTCTTGGAATAGTGGGATTTGTTTGGTAGCAGTATGATGGTGATATCTATGATGAAGTAATGACTCCTTGTATTATCTAGTAACTACATGACTTAAGAGGTCAATGTAAATGTTCATGGTCAGGGAGGTGAGGGGGGCCCATCCAAAAGTTTGCTATGGGGCCCAGGCTTCCCTCGTTACGCCCTTGGTCTGATGTGTTGGGGCAGTGAGCTCCAGAGTGTGGGGGAAGCACGGGAGAAGTCTTGGAGACGGTTGTGTGAGGAGCTGATAGGAGGGGAGCAGAGAAGAAGGTCCTGTGAGGAGAGAACATTGCGTGATGGGAGGTATCTGGAGATTATGGCAGAGATGTATGGAGGAGAGAGGTTATGGAGAACCTGGTAGGTCACGCTTAATTGTTTGAACTGAATGCACTGGGCAATGAGTAGTCAGTGAAGGGATCGGGAGAGGAGTAATGAGGAGAGACAAGAATATGTGCAGTAATAATCTAAATTGCTAGAGGTGGGGGACTGACAATTTGTATTAATTGAGACCAATGACCATTGTTATGTCAAGGTCATAGGGCAGCCAGCCGAATGCAGCTAAAAGCAGTGGCCGTGGTTTTCAAATAGATTGTTCATGGCTGCATGACTGAGCAGGGAAACCACAGTTTTATCTGCCAAACCGCACGTCCATCAACAATCAATTTCAATGGCTGCAAAGTTTGTGGGTAAAACTACAGAATCCCTGAAAAAATAATGTGGATGTTAACAATCTGCAGGGTCCCTCATCATACAATATGAACTGGTTCTGGGACGACCATTGTATGTTAAGTCCATAACTCTAGGAAAACTGGTGATTGGTTCTGAAGCCCCAACATGTCCCCAATATAATGTGAAATGAAGATGATACTAATCCAGATAAAATGTGTCCTTCCATATAACACCAGAGAGAGCTGCTGGGAGCTGGAAACCACTTTCTATGATGAGGAGAAGAGCTTCCTTGGGTCATGGACTTTACACACAATGCACCAGAAAATAGAAAGTGGGGCCCTCACTTGAAGCCCAAAGGAGCTGCTTATTCTGGCAAGGCTGTATCTAGAGGTTGGGCAGGATGGACGACCGCCCTGGGTGACTAGTACATCGGATGGGGGAGAGTGCAACGCGTGGTAGTGAGCCCTGCCCACCCCAAGAAGCAGTAATAATAATTTATATCCTATGGTTGTTGACCTCATACTACAAACTATAGGCCGGTGATGGCAAACATTTTAGAGATGGAGTGCCCAAACCGCAACCTCAAACCCACTTATTTATCACAAAGTGCCAACACAGCAATTTATCCTTATACTGAGGTGAGGACTGCCTCTGTTGCCCATAAAAACCCATTAAAGCTCACAGGAACCAATCAGAACTCATCTTTTATTTTTTCGGGGGTAGAAGAAAGGAAATTGCAAACCCCCTCATTGGTTCCAGGGGGAAACAAAAAAGACTTTATTTTACCATATACAGTGACCTACGGGGTTTTGATACATGTACAAGGCTTGCACACATAAGTGATTACTGTTACTTTATAACCAGGGATTCACACGAGACATCTTCTCTGATGATTTTTACTCTTTCCCTATTTTTCTCCACCTGGTCCAGACCAATATGACTCATCCCTGAAGAATTTACCATACAAATGCCTAATTTACCAGCAGACTCCTCACTTCCCAAAACTTTTTACCCAACCCCATTATGTAAAGCAAACCAGGTTTTACAGAAAAATTGGCCTCCGGCTTGTGGGGGGAAAAGGGCGAGGTGATTTTATTTTTTTATTTTCATCTAATGGGGCACTACTTATTGACCTACCTCAACCCTATCTACTGACTACCTACCTAGGTCCAATCTACTTTCCCCTTTCCCGTGCCTGCAGGGGACCTACCCTACCCATGGCCCCCCAAATTTCTTACCTACCAACTAGGCAAACTACCCACCTCCTTCGGCCTACTATCTGGGGGCAATCTACTATTACCTCCTGTGCCTAAACCCCTGCCTACCTACCCGTACCCAATGCTGCCCCCTACCTACCTGTGGCCTATATATTGCCTACCTAGAGCCATCTAACTACCTATTTATGTCCTACCTACCTGGGGCCTATCTGCGCTCTATCTATCTGGAACCTAACTACTGCCTACCTACCTACCTACCTACCCTATCCCTGTATGCACCTCATTAAATACAATAAGAGCGTACGGGCAGTTTCCCCGCACGTATGAGAAGCGCATAGACTGCCAACACTGTAAAAACTCACTAATAATGAAAGAGCAGTAAGGACAGTGTACCACCTGACGTAAGAGGGCTTAGACGCCAATCACTGCAGAAACCTCACTAATACATTAAGGCAAAAAAGGTTTTGGGGTCCGCACTTTTCTGTAGAGAGGCGTTTAAAGACCACCAATCACTGATCATGCCTAAAAATGTAAGGATGCAGGACTGTAGCACCACACGTACTGAAAAAAGGCGTTAGACCACCAATCACTGATGCACCTCAAAATTTCATGAAAGACATTCAGGACATGTAGTACGCCTGTACTGAAAGGAGGCGCTAAAGCCCACCAATCATGAGCCCCATAATCATGTAAAAATACGGATTTTTGTACCGCCTTACTGTGGGAGGGCTTAGCCACCAATTTCCTCCCTGCACCTCACTAATACATGTAAGAGCAGTACAGGACATGAGTACTGCACTGAAATGTAGAGAGGCGCTAAAGCCACCAATCACTGCAGCCCGCACTAATCATGTAAGAGCAAGGGGACATGTAGTATGCATGTACGGGAGAGAAGTGTTAAAGACCCCATCACTGCATCACCTCCTAATTATGTAAAAGCAGACGGGCTTGTAGTACCGCAGTTGTAGAAGGCTATAAAAACCCCTCACTGCATGTAACTCATAATACTGTAAAAGCAGTGGGAAAATGTGTACCCCACTGTACTGTGGGGTGCTAAGACCCCCCAAATCCGCATGACCTCCTAAAACTGAAAGAGCAATACAGGATATGGTTTACCGCACTGTACTGTAGAGAGGTCTATGACCACCAATCCCTGCTTGAACCTCACAAATTCATGAAAAAAGCAGTAGGAAATGTAGTACTACATTGTACTGTAGAGAGGCGCTATAACTGCCAATCCTGCTGCACCTCATAATGCATGTAAGAGCAGTACAGGACTGTGTCCACACGACTGTAAAGGCGCTATAGCCACAAATCACTGCATGATCACTAAACTGAAGAGCGAAAAGGACATTTAGTACCCCCACTGTACTGTAAGAGGTGCTAAAAACCCCACCAATCACTGATGCCCCTCACTAATACAGTAAAGCAGTTAAAGGGCATATATCCCGCACTGTACTGTGAGGGCTATAGACCCCCCAATCACTGCATGCACTCACAATCTTTTAAGAGCAGATGGGCTGTAGTCCCGCACTGTACTGTAGAGAGATGCTATAGCCCCCAACATGCCTGTACTTTACTAAACTTTTAAAGCATACAGAACTGTGTACTGTAGTGAGGGGCGCTTAGCCCCAATCACTGTGCACCTCACTAATACATGTAAGGCAGAAAAGCAGGACCGCATGTACTGTAGGAGATTGCTATGATGCCAATCACGCTGCAACATAATACATGTAAGAGCAGTACGGACTGTAGTACGTACTGTGGAGGCGCTATGACCACCAATCACTGATGCACCTCAAAATTTCTGTAAGGCACAAAGGACATTAGCACCCACTGACTAAAGGGGGCACTACAACCACTAATCTGCATGCACCTCACTAATCATGTAAGAGCAGCCAGGACTGTAGTACCCACTGAACTTTGAGGGCGAAACCAAAACCCCCAAATAACTGTGACCCACTAATTGAAAGGGCCATACAGGCGGGGGTTTTTCGCACTTACTGTAAGAGCCCCTATAGCCGCCAATCACTGCCTGACACACTAATACATTAAGAGAGTCAGGCTGTAGTACCGCACGAAATTAGGGGGAACGCTATGCCACAAATCACGCATGCAATCACAAATACATGTAAGAGCAATACAGGATTGTAGTACCGCATGTACGTAAAAACGCTATAGCCACAAATCATCATGAAAAAAACTCACTAATATATGAAAGAGCGTACAGGACATGTAGTACCGACTGACTGTAGAAGGTGATAGACCACCAATCACTGTGAAACAATCTATTGGGGCCGGACAAAACTTTTTTATTCATTTAGTATATATTAATGAATAAACCCAATTACATATATCTAACACCTTCCATCTTTCTACCATATTAATAATTAAAAATCAATGTAAGGCTAGGTACATGTCTGCAATTGTATTTTCTGCTCAGGGTAACAGAAATATGAAATTTTGCAGAAACCCGGTCAAGTTTGGGCTGGGGAAACCTAGGGCCCACCAGTGGAGGTGATTCTTGGGGTCTATGAGTGGGGTTGATTCATGGGCCTACCAGTGGAGATGACTATGAGACCCACCTGTGAAGTTGATTATGGGGCCCACCAGTGGAGTTGATTTTGGGGCCTATCAGTAGAGTTGATTCATGGGCCCACCAGTGGAGATGATTTTGGGGCCCACCAGTGGAGATGATTTTGGGGCCCATCAGTGGAGTTGATTCTGGGACCCACCAGTGGAGCTGATTCTTGGGGCTCACCAGTGAAGTTGATTCTTGGGGCCTTTGAGTGGGGTGGATTCTTGGGCCCCACCAGTGGAGTTGATTATGGGGTCCTGCAGTGGAGCTGATTCTTGAGGCTCACCAGGGGAGCTGATTCTGGGACCCACCTGTAAAGTTGATTCTGGGGCCCACCAGTAAAGTTGATTATGGGGCCCACCAGTGCAGTTGATTTTGGGGCCAATCAGTGGAGTTGATTTTGGTGCCCACCAGTGGAGTTTGATTTTGGGGCCCATCAGTGGAGTTGATTCTGGGATCCACCAATGGAGCTGATTCTTGGGGCCACCAGTGGAGTTGATTCCCGGGGCCTGTAAGTGGGGTTGATTCTTGGGGCTCACCAGAGAGTTTATTCTGGGGCCCACCTGTGAAGTTGATTTTGGGGCCTATCAGTGGAGTTGATTTTGGGGCCCACCAGTGGAGATGATTTTGAGGCCCATCAGTGGAGTTGATTCTGGGATCCACCAGTGGAGCTGATTCTTGGGGCTCACCAGTGGAGTTGATTCTTGGGGCCTGTGAGTGGGGTTGATTCTTGGGGCTCACCAAAGAGTTTATTCTGGGGCCCACCTGTGAAGTTGATTATGGGGCCCCAATGGAGTTGATTCTGGGGCCCACCTGTGAAGTTGATTATGGGGCCCACCAGTGGAGTTGATTATGGGGCCCACCAGTGGAGTTGGTACTTGGGCCCCACCAGTGGAGTTGGTACTTGGGGCCCACCAAAGGAGTTGATTCTTGGGGCCCACCAGTAGAGTGATTTTGGGGCCCACAAGTGGAGTTGATTCTGGTACCCATCAATGGAGTTATTTCTGGGTCCACACCCTACAGCTACTGTACAGGCCTCTTATACTCTGCCTCTTGCTTTTTACTTCTTTCTCTCTGCTTCTCCCAAAGATGTATATGTAGTTTAAAAGAAGCTTCAAGTCTGCCATGTTCAGAGGCCAGATCTACTAAATGACGGATCACAACAGCACCAAAGGAACCTCTATTACACTATTTGTTTCTGGATTTTGTGGACGGAATCTGTAACGCAGATGTGAACCTGGCCTTACATAAAGTAGAAAAGACATTATCTTATGCAGAAGGGTGAACTGGACGGCAAAAAAAAAAGACCTGCTACAAAAAAAGTAATCTAAATACTAAAAAAAAACACTCAACATCATAACAGCACCATAGAAGAAATAGCAATTCAAATAAATTAGTGTAAGCTGACTGAGTCTGGTCATTAAAGGGTCAATCAGTGCAAACTTGTTGTCACGTGTGCAAGAGAATCTAGTTTCGTTTCCTGGTGACAGAAGTCACTTGTTCCTTCATCAAAGCAGCACAAGGGAGAAGCCATCATTTGCTGATCACAGTGGATAGAGGTTTGATAAGACTGCCAAGACGGCTGCAGATACTGGATACCAAGGAACTGGGTAGGGCATTATACTACATTAGCCTCGGCCAGTTGTGCCACCTGTAGACGAAGGTGAGCAGGCCGAGCATCCAGCAGGTGGATCAGCAATGGACAAACAAGAAGGTGGTGACATCACGCAGAAGAGTAGCATCTACAAGACAGATTCACGGACGATGCCCGCAGCCGCCACTGGCTTGTGCCAACCACTTGATCAGTGCGGTCTATGTGAGTCTAGGTGTCCGTCACCCGTATTAATGGTGCAATGTGGGCACCGCTTCTGTCTCAGCTGCCTGGAAGGTTTTTGGCACAATCTTCCAAGTTGCGAAAAGCCATGTCCCTCTTGCAAACTGCCAAGTGAAGAGCAAGGGACAGAACACCAACCACCGTTGCGATGCGACCTATGTCCACCTCGTAGCCCATGCGTTGCCCAGTGGAGTTGTCTGACTTGTGGGGAGTCATATTATCCTGAGCACTTTCAGCCACACATCCTGGAGGAGGACAGAGCCAACCACCTGGTGTGTAGCGCAGAAACAGAAGAGGCCAAAAACATGGGGGCAAGGAGAAGAGGTACACGATGGTGTCTGGAGCACCTGGAGAGGCCAGTGGAGCTCTTCTGTAGGACATGCAGAGTCTGTGTATGTACCATGTGCCCACTACTTGGAGCTCACAAAGGCCACCCAGTGATGCTCATACCGCAGGAAGCCGCGCACAAGAAGGTAACGTCATTGCTTAAGGGGAATGTGTCATCAAAAAATTAGTCATTGTTTAAGTCACGTTTTTATGTTAAACACATTTTTTTATGAATTTCTGGTTGTTTTTTTTAATTTTTCATATCACTTTTCATAATTTTTAATAATTCTTAAGTCCTGCAGTTTTCACTTTGGCCACTAGGCCTTGTTTGCACTGCTTTAACAGCAGTCAGAGAGGTGCTTTACAGTAGCTTCATGCACATAGGAGACTTAAGACTGACTCAGTCCCATTCACTTCTATAGGGAGTTTTCTAGTCATGCTCTGTGACCTGGGAAGAAGTCACTGTGCAGGGAGGTGAAAGGGTGAACTGTGACTATCTCCTCTTATGACTGGTGGATCATGTGTTATCTATTCACACTAGTGTCTCCTTTCAGCTTGATCCTCTTTGTGCTGATAATGAACAGACAACTGAGATCTTTCTCTACAGAACAGGAAGTGTTAGACTATTATTAGGCCTAGTGGCCAAAGTGAAAACTGCAGGACTTAAGAATTATTAAAAAAAAATATTGAAAGTGATATAGAAAAATTAAAAAAAATATAACCAAAAATTCTTAAAAAATATGTTGAACATAAAAATGTGAGTTAAAAAATAAGTCGTTTTTGATGACACACTGCCCTTTAAATTAGATAATATAAAATGTAACGAATATGTTATCTCATGTCGGCTGGGGAAATCATGATTTTGCCACATTACATGGGACACAATTAGAAAATAGAAGCAAAAAAAATGCAAAAATGAGCCAGCACTCAATCCAATTTTTAGAGGACAAAAAATGTCTTTAAACAAATGATATCCAGTAGTACAAACATGCAATAGAAGCGCAGTGAACCACTGACGCGTTTCGGATAAAAATCTTTAATCATAACCATTTACAAGATGTCGTGTGCACAGAAGACGTGAATTATTTTGCTGTCATGGACAAATGTGTTAAAAGTATATACTGCACAGTGCAAACAGCCACTATGCTACATGCAGTGTTTAAGAAAACAGCTTAATCATTTATACATACAAGCACCTTCATGCAACTTTACACTAAACGCTAATTATTAGCAAAAGTTGCAACTTTGCAACAAAGAAACTTAAAGGGGTTTTCCAAGATTTTTACTAAAACGTCCCTCCCAACTCCCACTCTGCTAGAACAGAAAATTACCCTATACTTACCTCTCCCATCACCACCATTCCAATGCTGTTCTCTGGTCCCTCATTTATGACATCACGTCCATAGATCACATGATGCTGCATCCAATCACCAACCTATTGTGGTTCCCCCCGACCCCAAGCATGTTGTACATTACAGGCATGTGACTGTGATAGCCGGATAGAGGGTTGCGCATCATGTGATCCATGAACGTGATGTCATCATTGAGGCACCCGGGAGGAGATCTGTCAGCGCTAGAGGTAAGGAATTATGGGTTCATTTTTTTATATTAGCAACGTGGGAGGCGATAGGGAAGTTTTCAAAAGTCCTGGGAATTTCCACTTTCTATTAAATTGGATACATACATAAGCACCTTCTTGCAACTTCGCAATCAAACAATAGGCATAGTTGGCAGCTTTGCAACAGAAATGCTTAAGCAGGGTCAATAAAGTGTACCATTGTTCACTGCAAAAAACCTGTATGATGTGATTAGTGTTACATACCATATCTGTCTACATTCACTGTTCGGTGCTTAAAGGGGTTTTGCCATAGAGTAAAACTGATGTGAGAAGCTTGTAAATTAAAAAATAAACATTTTCACCATTCATCATTATTAAAAATGCTGTATTTTAGCTGCTCCCTAAGTGATCCATAGTGTACAGCTCATCTCCAGGGGAATGTTATGACAAGTGCGGTAGTGCTCTCCAGTCCTGGGTGCCACATGGTTCAGATATCAACTCTCCTTCAGGAAGTTACAAGTCAGTTTCTTCCCTGCTTAGTAATCACACACCCACACTCATGTGAGAGAGTGTTCTACATCAGGTGCTGTCATTTATCCTGTCCTCCTGTTCTCCTTAGTAATCAATATACACTCACTGATGAGGTGTGTTCAACCACAGTGACGGTCATTCTACTACGTCCTCTGTATGCTTCCTTAGTTAATCACATTACACTCTACCGCTGAGTGTTCAACCACAGGTGCTGTCTACTCTACTTCCTTCCTCTGTAGCTCCTTAGTAATCACACACACTCACTGCTGAGCTAGTGTTCAACCCCTAGGTGATGTCATATCTACTCCTGTTTTCTGTACTCGTTAGTTATCACCACACACTAACCTGCTGAGAGAGTGTTCAAACCCAGGTGCTGTCATTCTACTCACCGTCATACTGTTACTCATTAGTAACACAAACACTCACTGTGAGCGAGATGAGTGTTCAACCCAGTGCCTGTCATTTACTCCATCCTCTGTTACTCCTTAGTAATCCATACAATCACTCTGAGCAAAACACGGTGCGGAGGTGTTCAACCACCAGGTGCTGTCTTCTACTCCCGTCCTCTGTACTCCTAGTAATCTACAGACTCACTGCTGAGCGAGTGTTCAACCCCAGGTGCTGTCATTCTACTCAGTCCTCTTGTACTCATTAGTAATCACAAAACTCACTGCTGAGCGAGGTGTTCAACACCAGGTGCGGTTCATTTACTCACATCCTTTTACACTTAGTAATAGTCAAACAGTGCAAATAAAAAAAAGAAAAAGAAACCTCAATCAGGTCTGTGCATTGAGAAACAAAAATCCACATGTGTGGCTCCTGCAGGGATTTGAAACTAGGACCCCTATGCTGAAGTGCTAACTACTCAGCTACATTGTAGCTACTCACAAACTCTTTTACATAATCAGACCTTTGTTTGACTAGAGTGAGCACACTGCGGGGAAGGCTACATGGTGATGTCTCTGCCAGCTACGCCTATTCCCTGCCTTTTTTTTATAGTAATCACACACCAATCATGCTGATGTGAGTGTCGAACCCCAGGTGTAGTCATTCTACTCCTGGCCTCTGTACTCCTTAGTAATTAGTCAAACAGTGCAAATAAATAAACAAAAAAAAAGAAACCCCAATCACGTATGTGCATTGAGAAACAAAAATCCACATGTGTGGTTCCTGCAGGGATTTGAACCGAGGACCTCTATGCTGAATTACAGCATAGGGGGTCCCTAAATCCCTATGCCTACATTGTAGCTTCTCGCAATTCTTTACATAAACAAACCTTTGTTTGACTAGAGTGAGTACACTGCGGGGAAAGGCATGGAGATGTCAAGCCTGCTGGGTCACATGATATGCAGTCCAAACAAATCATACACGACCCCTTCTGATGACACAAACCAGGAATGAAATCCCTGTGTGGTAAAACACCTTTAAAAAATGTCAAAAGAATATATCTGGTGGTATCTTCATCTTGAATGTGATGTCATAGAGCTGCTTTGAAGCTCCACCAGTCAGAAGGCACCACTGCTGGTCATGTAAATGGACTAAATTAACCACAAAGGGAATATTCTGGCTGTGAAGTCATAAAGCTGATAGTAATTTCCATCAATTAGAAAATAGCAACAGACTGAAGAACCAAAAAGAATTACTAGTGATGTGATAGTCCTGCCGACTGTCAGGAGCTGACTTGGATTTCCACCCATCAGAGGGCACCACTGCTGGTCATGTACATGGTCTACATTGAGTTAATATTATGGCTGTGATGTCATAAAGCTGAAACTGATTTCCTCCAATCAGAAAAAACTACAGACAGAATAACACAGAGCATAATGATGGCATAATACTGACTCTTATGGCTATCCTTCTTATGGGGGCACTCTCTGGCAGCTATCCCTCTTATGGGTGCACTATCTGACAGATTTCCTTCTTACAGGGAACTCTCTGGAGCTGTCCTCCTTATAGAAGAACTATCTGACAGCTATCCTTATGGGGGCACTCTCTGGCAGCTATCCTTATAGATGAGCTCTCGGGCAGCTATCCTACTTATGGGGGCACTTTCTGGCAGCTATCCTTCCTATGGTGGTACTCTCTGGCAGCTGTCCTACTTATAGAGAACTCTCTGGCAGCTGTCCTTGTGGGGGAACTCTCTGGAGCTGTCCTTCTTATAACTCTCTGGAGCTGTCCTTCTTATAGAGGAAATCTGTGGAGCTGTCCTTCTTATAGAGAAACTCTCTGGAGCTGTCCTTCTTATAGAGAAACTCTCTGGAGCTGTCCTTCTTATGGGAACTCTCTGGAGCTGTCCTTCTTATAGAGAACTCTCTGGAGCTGTCCTCCTTATAGGGAACTCTCTGGAGCTGTCCTTCTCATAGAGGAACTCTGTGGAGCTGTCATTCTCATAGAGGAACTCTGTGGAGCTGTCATTCTCATAGAGGAACTCTGTGGAGCTGTCCTTCTTATAGGGAACTTTCTGGAGCTACCCTCCTTATAGAGAACCTTCTGGAGCTGTCCTTCTTATGGGAACTCTCTGGAGCTGCCCTCCTTATAGGGAACTCTCTGGAGCTGTCCTTCTTATAGAGGAACTCTGTGGAGCTGTCCTTCTTATAGGGAACTTTCTGGAACTGTCCTCCTTATAGACGAACTCTCTAGAGCTGTCCTTCTTATAGAGGAACTCTCTGGAGCTGTCCTCCTTATAGGGAACTTTCTGGAGCTGTCCTCCTTATAGAAGAACTCTCTGGAGCTGTCCTCCTTATAGAGGAATTCTCTGGAGCTGTCCTACTTATAGAGGAACTCTCTGGATGATTGTCCTTATAGAGGAATTCTCTGGAGCTGTGCTCGTTATAGTGGACCTCTCTGGAGCCTTCCTCATTAATAGGAAGAACTCTCTGGAGCTGTCCTACTTATAGGGGAACTCACTGGAACTGTCCTCCTTATAGACAAACTCTCTGGAGCTGTCCTTCTTATAGAGGAACTCTCTGGAGCTGTCCTCCTTATAGGGAACTCTCTGGAGCTGTCCTCTTATGAGAACCTCTGGAGTGTACCTCCTTCTTGAGGAGAATTTCTCTGGAGCTGTCCTCCTTATAGAGGAATTCTCTGGAGCTGTCCTCCTTATAGAGGAACTCTCTAGAGCTGTCCTTCTTATAGAGGAACTCTCTGGAGCTTCCTTATAGAGGAACTCTCTGGAGCTGTTCTCGTTATAGAGGACCTCTCTGGAGCTTCCCTCCTTATAGAAGAACTCTCTGGAGCTGTCCTCCTTATAGAGGAACTCTCTGGAGCTGTCCTCCTTATAGAGGAACTCTCTAGAGCTGTCCTTCTTATAGAGGAATTCTCTGGAGCTGTCCTCCTTATAGAGGAACTCTCTGGAGCTTTCCTCCTTATAGAGGAATTCTCTGGAGCTGCCCTCCTTAAAGAGGAATTCTCTGGAGCTGCCCTCCTTATGGGGAACTCTCTGGAGCTGTCCTTCTTATGGGGAACTCTCTGGAGCTGTCCTTCTTATGGGGAACTCTCTGGAGCTGTCCTTCTTATGGGGAACTCTCTGGAGCTGTCCTTCTTATGGGGAACTCTCTGGAGCTGTCCTCCTTATAGGGGAACTCTCTGGAACTGTCCTCCTTATAGGGGAACTCTCTGGAACTGTCCTCCTTATAGAGGAACTCTCTGGCGCTGTCCTTCTTATAGAGGAACTCTCTGGAGCTGTCCTTATAGGGAACTCTCTGGAGCTGTCCTTCTTATGGGGAACTCTCTGGAGCTGTCCTACTTATAGGGGAACTTTCTGGAGCTGTCCTCCTTATAGAAGTACTCTCTGGAGCTGTCCTCCTTATGGGGAATTCTCTGGAGCTGTCCTCCTTATAGAGGAACTCTCTGGAACTGTCCTCCTTATAGAGGAACTCTCTAGAGCTGTCCTTCTTATAGAGGAACTCTCTGGAGCTTCCTTATAGAGGAACTCTCTGGAGCTGTTCTCGTTAATGAGGAACCTCTCTGGAGCTTCCATCCTTATAGAAAGGAAACTCTCTGGAGCTGTACTACTGATAGGGGTAACTCTCTGGAGCTGTCCTCCTTATAGAGGAACTCTCTGGAGCTTTCCTCCTTATAGAGGAATTCTCTGGATGCTAGTCATCCTCTTTATAGAGGGAACTCTCTGGGGCTTTCTCCTTTTAGAGGAATTCTCTGGTGCTGCCCTCCTTAAAGTGGAATTTCTCTGGAGCTGCCTCCTTATGGGGAAAACCTCTGGAGCTGATCCTCCTTATGGGGAACTCTCTGGAAGTGACTTCTTATCGGGGAACTCTCTGGAGCTGTCCTTCTTATAGGGGAACTCTCTGGAACTGTCCTCCTTATAGAGGAACTCTCTAGAGCTGTCCTTCTTATAGAGGAACTCTCTGGAGCTTCCTTATAGAGGAACTCTCTGGAGCTGTTCTCGTTATAGAGGTCCTCTCTGGAGCTTCCATCCTTACATTAGAAGAACTCTTGAGCTGTGCCTACTTATAGGGGACACTCTCTCGGAGCTGTCCTCTTATAGAGGTAAATCTTCTCTGGAAGCTGTCCTTCTTATAGAGGAATTCTCTGGAGCTGTCCTCCTTATAGAGGAACTCTCTGGAGCTTTCCTCCTTATAGAGGAATTCTCTGGAGCTGCCCTCCTTAAAGAGGAATTCTCTGGAGCTGCCCTCCTTATGGGGAACTCTCTGGAGCTGTCCTCCTTATGGGGAACTCTCTGGAGCTGTCCTTCTTATGGGGAACTCTCTGGAGCTGTCCTTCTTATGGGGAACTCTCTGGAGCTGTCCTTCTTATAGGGGAATTCTCTGGAGCTGCCCTCCTTAAAGAGGAATTCTCTGGAGCTGCCCTCCTTATGGGGAACTCTCTGGAGCTATCCTTCTTATGGGGAACTCTACTGGGAGACTGTCATTCTTATGGGGGGAAACTATCTGGAGCTTCCTTTCTTATGGGGAACTCTCTGGAGCTGTCCTACTTATGGGGAACTCTCTGGATCTGTCCTACTTATAGGGGAACTCTCTGGAACTGTCCTCCTTATAGGGGAACTCTCTGGAACTGTCCTCCTTATAGAGGAACTCTCTGGCGCTGTCCCTCTTATAGAGGAACTCTCTGGAGCTGTCCTTATAGGGAACTCTTCTGAGTGGTACTTATTATGGTGGAACTCTCTGGAGCTGTCCTTCTCATGGGGAACATTCTGGAGCTGTCCTTCTTATGGGGAAAAACTCTCTGGAGCTGTCTTCTTATGGGGAAACTCTCCTGGAGCTGTCCTTCTTATAGAAGAACTCTCTGGAGCTGTCCTTCTTATAGGGGAACTCTCTGGAACTGTCCTCCTTATAGAGGAACTCTCTGGAGCTGTCCTCCTTATAGAGGAACTCTCTGGAGCTGTCCTCCTTATAGAGGAACTCTCTGGAGCTGTCCTCCTTATAGGGGTACTCTCTGGCGCTGTCCTTCTTATAGTGGAACTCTCTGGAACTTTCCTTCTTACAGAGGAACTCTCTGGAACTGTCCTTCTTATAGGGGAACTCTCTGGAGCTTTCCTCCTTATAGAGGAACTCTCTGGAACTATCCTTCTTACAGAGGAACTCTCCGGAGCTGTCCTTATAGAGGAACTCTCTGGAGCTGTCCTTCTTTATTGGGGGAAACTCTGTGGAGCTGTCCTTCTTATAGGGGAACTCTATGGAGCTGGTCTTACTTATAGGGGAACTCTCTGGAAAAACTGTCCTCTTATAGGAGGAATCCTCTGGCGATGTGCCTTTTATAGAAAGGTTCTCTCTGGAACTGTCCTCCTTATAGAGGAACTCTCTGGAGCTGTCCTCCTTATAGGGGTACTCTCTGGAACTGTCCTTTCTTACAGTGGTAACTCTATGTGCTATTGTTCCTCCTTATGGGGAAACCTCTAGGAAACTGTCTTCTTACAGAGGAAAACCTCTATGGAGCTGTCCTCCTTATAGGGGTAACTTACTGGAGCTGTTCCTTCTTAGTAGGGACTCTTGGAACTGTCCTCCTTATAGGGGAACTCTCTGGAACTGTCCTTATAGAGGAACTCTCTGGAACTGTCCTTCTTACAGAGGAACTCTCTGGAGCTATCCTTCTTATGGTGAACTCTCTGGAGCTGTCCTCCTTATAGAGGAACTCTCTGGATCTGTCCTCCTTATAGAGGAATTCTCTGGAGCTGTCCTCCTTATAGAGGAATTCTCTGGAGCTGCCCTCCTTGTAGGGGAACTTCTGGAGCTTGTCCTTCTTATGGGGAACTCTCTGGACTGTCTTCTCTTGGGGAAACTTCTGGGTGATGTTTTCCTTCTTATAGAGGAACTCACTGGTGCTGTACTCATTATAGAGGACTTCTGGAGGCTGTTCCTCTTATTGAGGAATATCGGAGCTGTCCTTCTTATAGAGGAACTCCTGGAATAATGTCTCCCCTTATAGAGGAACTCTCTGGAGCTGTCCTACTTATAGAGGAATTCTCTGGAGCTGCCCTCCTTATAGAGGAACTCTCTGGAGCTGTCCTCCTTATAGATGAACTCTCTGGAGCTGTCCTCCTTATAGAGGAAATCTCTGGAGCTGTCCTCCTTATAGAGGAACTCTCTGGAGCTGTCCTTATAGAGGAACTCTCCGGAGCTGTCCTCCTTATAGGGGTACTCTCTGGAGCTGTCCTTCTTATGGGGAACTCTGTGGAGCTGTCCTTCTTATAGGGGAACTCTCTGGAGCTGTCCTTCTTATAGGGGAACTCTCTGGAACTGTCCTCCTTATAGAGGAACTCTCTGGAGCTGTTCTCGTTATAGTGGACCTCTTGGAGCTTCCATCCTTTATAGAAGAACTCTCATGGAGCTGTCCTACTTAATAGGGGGGAAAACTCTTGGAACTGAACCTCCTTATAGCAGAACTCTCTGGAGCTGTCCTACTTATAGGGGAACTCTCTGGAACTGTCCTCCTTATAGGGGAACTCTCTGGAACGGTCCTCCTTATAGGGGAACTCTCTGGAACTGTCCTCCTTATAGGGGAACTCTCTGGAACTGTCCTTCTTACAGAGGAACTCTCTGGAGCTATCCTTCTTATGGTGAACTCTATGAAGCTGTCTTTCTTATGGGGGAACTATGTTGCATTGTGTATCTGTCTGATCAGAACAGTATTTCCGCCTCTATAAGTCCCTATTGTATATAGTCATATTTTTTTGTTTGCTGCATGGTTATACCTGGACACTACATGACGGTATAACACACACTATATAATATGTATTATTATTGACCCAAGCTGGGGATGTGCACTTTTGCCTCACTGTGTGTAAATGCACAGCGCCTCCCGTGGAGCTTTGGGGCGTTGCTGCTCCAACAATTTAGCATTTAACCCCCTGCTCCCTACTTCAGCCACTAATGTCACCCGACCCCCTTCATTCCCCCTCCCAGGCTGTGAGCACAGTGGCAGGTCAGGCCCACTCTGTACTATAGCTGTACATTGCTGGTGTAAGCAGGAGCATGTTCTTCAGGTCTCCGCAGAGAAGCCACCGTGCGGCGCGCCGACCGTCTGCTGACATCTGCTGGATCATTTGAAATATGATTAAAACAAAAAAGTTTTGAAAGCTCTGGCACCTACACTGAGGAAATGACTGGCAAATTGCCACCGTCTCCCATTACTATTTAATTTTAAGATTCTAATTAATGACCGCCACATGCGAATATGGGAACCTGCTTAAAAATGCTGACAAATGTGCAGCGGGACGGCGCGGCTCCTCCTGGTCATTGGCTGCTGAACGCACGCTCAGGACAAGTATCTTGTTAAAACAGATTATCTCATAAGTAAAATGCAAGGACAGCAATCTCTTTCCCTAAGACGCGATGTTAACGCTTCTCCTCTGATCAAAGACTTCTATGGATAAAGTTTACTTTTCTCTTTGAAGCAAAAAAAACGTACTTTCTGGTATCGGAAAATTAGTATCAAGGGATGCATTTTTTTTTCTCCAAATTTACAGACCTGCAATTGGGATCTTCAGGATGTGGTTATAAATATCCAGAGGAGTATACATGGCTGTAACCATAGCTGTGGTAGCTATAGCAGCTGGTTTGGGGGCCCCGAGGTTAATGGGGCCCCATCGACAAGGTCCAGAAGTTCACTCAAAACATCAGTGTTCCAAATGGAACGCGAAACTGTTCTATTTAGTTCGGGAAGATTGTGGTCCCTCCAAATATTTTACCTTATTGACATGGACTTAAATGGGATTTGCCAGGACGCAAGTTTCTTACATTCCAAAACAGCACAGTGAGAATGTCAACAAATCACGCTTTCATGAAGGCTGCAGGGCTGAGAGGAAGGGGGTGAGTAAGGAGTGAGGAATAAGGGAGCATCTCAAAACTTAAGTGAAATAATAAACAGTACAACAGTGGATTCTCAATACAGCAAGACACAGCCTCAGACTGCACTTTCTACCCGGTGCCTTAAAAGCTCATTCATTTTGCCTGTCATCAGATAAGAAGTGTTTCAAGCAAGTGCAGCCTGTCAGCTCCTCGGTCGTGTCTAGTGGAAGCTTTCAGGTAACTAAGGGGGATTGAGAAATGCTGTAGCTCTCACAGGCTTCACTTTTTGTAATCACATATATTTAGAAAAGTGATTAAATACCCATTTTGGAGGTTCCCACGTCAACATTACATGGTGGCAAAACCCCTTTAAATGTAGCTGATGCAGGCTGCAATGGGGCCCAAATATTTAGGTGACCCACTCAGGTGCAGTAACATTGTACATTTTTGTAGGAGATAACAATTTGGTGGCTTTCTGCTATATAGCACTACTATGTACAGTATCTCACAAAAGTCAGTACACCCCTCACATATTTGTAAATATTGTATTATATCTTTTCATGGGACAACACTGCAGATCTGACACTTTGATACAATGTAAAGTAGTCAGTGCCCGGCTTGTATAACAGTGTAAATTTGGTGTGCCCTCAAAATAACTCAGGGCAGGGGCATAAGTAGAATTCATAGGGCACCATAGAAAATTAAGATGGGCCCTACTGCCTAATGACAGGAAGAAACAGCAGCATAAAAGTATTAATAAATATATAAATGAGAGTCCTATGTATCACAGAACCTACAGTATCTCACAAAAGTAAGTACACCCCTCACATTTTTGTAAATATTGTATTATATCTTTTCATGGGACAGCACTGAAGATGTGAGACTTTGATACAATGTAAAGTAGTCCGTGTATAGCTTATATAGCAGTGTAAATTTGGTGTGTCCTCAAAATAACTCTGCACACAGCCAAAAATGTCTAAACCACTGGCAACAAAAGTGAGTGCACCCTAAGGGAAAATGGACAAATTGTGCCCAATTTCCCATTTTCCCTCCACAGTGTCATGTGACTCATTAGTGTTACAAGGTCTTAGGTGTGAATAGGGAGCAGGTGTGTTACGTTTGGCATAATCACTCTCACACTCTCTCATACTGGTCACTGGAAGTTCAGCATGGCGCCTCATGGCAAAGAACTGTCTGAAGATCTGAAAGAAAGAATTGTTGCTCTACATAAAGATGGCCGAGGCTATAAGAAGATCACTAACACCCTGACACTGAGCTGCAGCGCGGAGGCCAAGACCATACAGAGGTTTAATAATACAGGTGCCACTCAGAGCAGGCCTCGCCATGGTCGAGCAAAGAAGCTGAGTGCACGTGCTCAGCGTCATATCCAGAGATGAGTGCTGCCAACATTGCTGCAGAGGTTACAGGCTGGAGGCTCAGCCTGTCAGTGCTCAGACCATATACCCCACATTGCATCACATTGGTCTGCATGGCTGTTGTTCCAGAAGGAAGCCTTTTCTAAAGATGATACACAAGAAAGTCCGCCAACAGTTTGCTGAAGAGAATCAGAATAAGGACATGGATTACTGGAACCATGTCTTGTGGTCTGATGAGACCAAGAGAAACTTATTTGGTTCAGATGGTATCAAGCGTGTGTGGCAGCAACCAGGTGAGGAGTACAAAGACAAGTCTTGGATTTTTTTCACTCCACAGAACTTCAATGAATTACTATTAGGTCTCCTTTTGCCATGTAATTATTGACTTTTTAATATGGAAAATTAAATATTGGAGTTTTTACCACTTTATCCCATTTGCCTTCTTGCCTGGAAGCTGGAGCTCTTTTGCTACAAAGACAAGTGTGTCTGCCTACAGTCAAGCATGGTGGGGGGAGTGTCATGGTATGGGGCTACTTGAGTTTTGCTGGCTATGGAGAGATACTGTGACATACTGAAGCAGCGCATGATCCCCTCCCTTCTGGGCTGCAGGGCAATATTCCAACATGATAACGACCCAAACACCTCCAAGATGACCACTGCGTTGCTAAAGAAAATGAGGGTAAAGGTGCTGCACTGGCCAAGCGTCTCCAGACCTAAACCCTATTGAGCATCTGTGGGGCATTCTCAAAAAGAAAGGTGGAGGAGCGCAATATCTCTAACATCCACCAGCTCTGTGATGTCATCATGGAGGAGGATTCCAGTGGCTATAACCTGTGAAGCTCTAGTGACCTCCAGCCCAAGAGAGTTAAGGCAGTGCTGGGAAATAATGGAGGACACACAAAATATTGACACTTTGGGCACAATTTGTCAATTTTCACGTAGGGGTGCACTCACTTTTGTTGTCACTTAGGGGTGCACTTACTTTTGTTGCCAGTGGTTTAGACATTGATGGCTGTGTTGAGTTATTTTGAGGGCACCAAATTGACACTGTTATACAAGCTGTACACTGATTACTTTACATTGTATCAAAGTGTCAGATCTTTAATGTTGTTCCATAAAAAAATATAATACAATAGTTACAAAAATGTGAGAGGTGTACTGACTTTTGTGAGATACTGTAGGTTCTGTGTCTTGTTAAACCACTGTATGGTCTTGGCCATCGCGCTGAAGCTCAGTATCAGGGTGTTGTCAATCTTCTTATAGCCTCGGCCATCTTTATGTAGAGCAATAATTCTTTTTTTCAGATCCTCAGACAGTTCTTTGCCATGAGGCGCCATGTTAAACTTCCAGTGACCAGTAACAGAGAGTGTGAGAGCGATAACACCATATTTAACACAGCTGCTCCCTATTCACACCTGATAACTTGTAACACTAACGAGTCACATGACACTGTGGATGGAAAATGGAAAATTGGGGCACAATTTGTCCATTTTTCCTTAGGGCTGTACTTACTTTTGTTGCCAGTGGTTTAGACATTGATGGCTGTGTGTTGAGTTATTTTGAGAGGACACCAAATTTACACTGTTATACAAGCCGTACACTGACTACTTTACATTGTATCAAAGAAGTGTCAAATCTTCAGTGTTGTCCCATAAAAAAATAATACAATATTTACAAAAATGTGAGGGATGTACTGACTCTTGTGGGGCACTTTAGTTTCTGTGACACATAGGGCTATTATTTATACTTTTATTAATACTTTTATGCTGCTGGTTTTTCCTGTCACAAGGTAGTAGGACCCATCATAATTTTCCTGTATGCAACTGTGCAAAGTGTTTGGCACTACAGTCTGCCCAAAAGCAATTTCTAATGAAAGGAAAAGCAAAAACTGGGGTTGTCCTTTAAGGTTGTATAATAACCAGCCCCTTTTATCTCTATAGTACAGATCTTCCTACCTTGGAGGGTGGCTATGATGCCTGGGTAGGAAGTATGATGCGCCACGGTGGCTTGGTGGTTCGCATGATGCAGTATAGTGGCTCTGTAGTTCGCATAATGCAGCACAGTGGCTCAGTGGTTAGCATAATGCAGCACAGTGGCTCAGTGGTTAGCATAATGCAGCACAGTGGCTCTGTGGTTAGCATGATGCAGCACAGTGGCTCAGTGGTTAGCATAATGCAGCACAGTGGCTCAGTGGTTAGCATGATGCAGCACAGTGGCTCAGTGGTTAGCATGATGCAGTATAGTGGCTCTGTAGTTTGCATAAAGCAGCACAGTGGCTCAGTGGTTAGCATAATGCAGCACAGTGGCTCAGTGGTTAGCATAATGCAGCACAGTGGCTCAGTGGTTAGCATTATGCAGCACAGTGGCTCAGTGGTTAGCATGATGCAGCACAGTGGCTCTGTGGTTAGCAGGATGCGGCACGGTGGCTCTGTAGTTTGCATAATGCAGCACAGTGGCTCAGTTGTTAGCATGATGCAGTATAGTGGCTCTGTAGTTTGCATAATGCAGCACAGTGGCTCAGTGGTTAGCATGATGCAGTATAGTGGCTCTGTAGTTTGCATAAAGCAGCACAGTGGCTCAGTGGTTAGCATGATGCAGTATAGTGGCTCTGTAGTTTGCATAATGCAGCACAGTGGCTCAGTGGTTAGCATGATGCAGCTCAGTGGTTAGCACTGTTTCCTGCAGCGCTGGGGTCCTAGGTTCAAATCCTTCCAAGGAAAACATCTGCAAGGAGTTTGTATGTTCTCCCTGAGTTTGCGTGGGTTTCTCCATTTTCCCCCACACTCCAAAATCATACTGACAGGTTGATGTAGAGTCTAGACTGTGGCTTCCAATACGGACATGGACCAATGTGAATAATGACAATCTCTGGCCAGCTGTGGAATGGATAACCCAAAATCCAGATATTATTTCCTATACAATTATGACAGTGTGTAGCTCCAGCACTGGATGAGCATATGGTACCTTCCCTATAACAAACCCCATGGATTTCCTAAAGGTAGGTGGCAATATGATCCTTTTTATTCTTCAGTCTGGATTCAGGGATGCATATGGAGTCCATACTGTGCATATATACAGTTGGAACCAGAAGTTTCCATCCACTATATAAAAAGCCCCATCTGCAGGTTTTTCTCACTCTCTGACATGAAATCAGAATAAACCTTCCCCATTTTAGGTCAATTAGGAACCAAAATTATGTATATTTGCCAAATGCCAGAATAATGAGAGAGAGAATTGTTCAAGGCATTTTTATTACTTTCTGCAAAGTCAAACATTTCCATATATTTATTGTTTTTGGGGCGCATTGCCCTTTAAAACGTGGGATTTGGGTCAAACTTTTTGGACCCTTCCACAAGTTCTCACAATATTGGTAAAATTTTGGGCCATTCCTCCTGACAGAACGGGTGTCACTGAGCCATTTTTGGGGGGTCTCTTGTGCACCGGCCTTTTCAGCTTTCCCCAAAAATTTTCAATAGGTTTGAGTCGGGGCTTTGTGTGGCCACTCCAAAACATTGACTTGGTTCCCTTAAGCACTTTGAAACCGGGGATGGCAGTAACTTCAGGTCATTATCCATTTTAAGACCCATTCCCCTAACTTTAATTTCCCTGGCTAAAGTCTTGAGATATTGTTCGGGTTTTCCCCAATAATCTTATTTCTTCATGATCCCATCTTTTTGGGGGAAGTGAAAACCAGTCCCTCCTGCACAAAACAACCCCACAAATGATGCTGCCCCCCCCGTGTTTCACAGTTGGGATGGTGGTCTTAGGCTTCCAAGCTTCCCCTTTTTCCTCCAAATGTAAAAATGGTCTTATGGCCAAACATTTAAATTTTAGTTTATCAGACCACAGGCAGTCCCAAATGTAGGTCTTTTTTTTCCTGTGCTTTTGCAAACTTAAATCTGGCTTTTTATTTTGAAGAAATGGCTTCTTCCTGGCAGAGTGCCTTTCACCCTGTTGATACAGTACTCGTTTCACGTGGATAATGACACAATCGAAAAAAACCACTTCCGCCAGCACTTCAAAGGTTTTTTGTTTTGTTTTTGGGGTTTTGATATGCACATGTCGGACCAAACACGTTATCCTGAGCACAGAACCCGTCTCCTTCCTGAGCGGTATGATTTTTTCTACTTGCTGTGAGTTTGACAGCTTGGGATACTCTAAGCCCTTCAGGCATGAGACGAGGCAGATATTGGTTCAAACGGTGTCTTGTTCCTTGTGTTTTTTTTCCCCAGCAGAACAAAAAGTAGGGGCAATACATGCACAGCAAACAATAAAATAAACAAAATCCTGTGTCTAGGCTTACTATAAAGGTGAGTTCCCTCACTAGCACCTTGGGAGTGGTTACAGGACATGGTTTCCAGCAGTGTGAAGTCTCCACCCAAAGGTGAGGAGATGCGGGGCCCCGCCCATCAGTTTACCTGTGCCCTTTTTATACCCCCGGGGGAAAAACCCCGGGAGGGGGACCATGGGGAGTAAGCCCCCACCCTGCTTATGTTACCCCCAAATGAAAGGCCGACCCGGGAATGGTGGTAGCCATATAACAGAAACTTAAAATTGTATGTCGACAGTCTGTATGCTGACACCTTTTTAAAAACAATGGCCTTCACTCCCCAAGGTTTTCCTTGGTGGCATGTATCTTGTCTCTCCAGGCATCGCCCAGAACCTGCTGGGAATACACTCCATCGCAGCCTTCCCAGCGGGGCCTTACATATCCCCCCCCCCTTGCTCGACCTGTGGGGCGGAGACTTTGTGCCATAAAATTGTGTACCCGTGACAATGCATCGCTTTGGGCCTTTTGTCCCGGGGCGTGTTCTACAAGAATTAAAGTCCTGTAGGCCGGAACACCGGTCACCCTTGCGTTCCCCTTTTTGTTCTGTGCCACCCATTTTAAAAGGGGAATGGTCTGTGATGACTCTAAAGGTCTACCTATCAAGTATTACGCGCGATCGATGGCCCACTTAATCCCAGGCATTCTCTTTCCACAGGCGTAGTTTTTCTCCCCCGCGACAGTTTCCCCGCGAGGAAACTACCGGGGTTTTTCTTCTCCCTCAACCATTGGATGGGACCAGCCCTAACCCTACCTCAGAAGCTTTTCTGCCTGAACAAAAATTTCTTTCTGAAAGTTTGGGGCCTGAGCAGGGGTCTCTTGCAGAGTACCCCCTTTAGCCTTTGGAAGGCTTGTTCACCCCCGGGGGTTCACTTACAAAGTGGACTTTGTCCCTTTTGAGGGTCCGTAAGCGGGGGCGATGGGGGCAAAGTTGGGTACGAACCTCCTTATCCCCCTGCGATACCTAAAAGGGCCCCGGGCCCTGCTTTTTGGAGTTTGGGTTGGGGCCAATTTTCTAATTGCCTCCATTTTGGGCCCATTTGGGGCTTGATGATTCCCCCCCCAATTCATAACCTAGATAGGGGGCCTCCCTACCCTATGCACATTTTTAGGGTTGGCGGTCAGACCCGCTGCCCTTATGGCATCTAAGACAGTTGCACTCTGGTCAGGTGGGACTCCCAACCCTTGCAAAGACCACCACGTCATCCAAATATGTGCTGCATATTTTCTATGGGGCTGTAGGATGACTCCATCACCCCTTGGAATGTGGCCGGACCCCCTTTGTAGGCCCCAAAGGGAAGGGACCCGTTGAAAGTGGCCATTGGGGGGAAAAAAGGCCTTTTTTCTCCCTGGCCCCCTTTGTTAGGGGGACCTCCCAATACCCCTTGGGTAGGTCTAACGATTAATGTACCTCGCGGGTCCTGACCTCTAAACCCAATTCATGACCCGGGGCATCGGGTAGGCATCAAATTTTGAGAGCTCGTTTAGCTTCGAAAATCGTTCAGAAACGAAGCTGCCTCGGGTTTGGGTAGAGAACCTAGGGGCTCGACCACCATTTTGGGTTTTTTTCTATACCCAAGCTCCAGCATCTTTTTAAACCTCCTCGCAATTGCTTGCCTTGGTTCAGGGACCTATATGGCCTAACCGTCCCTTTTGGCCGGGTTCTCTGTGATGATGTCATGTTCAATGACCTTCTGGACCGGGTAGATCTGAAAAGACTTGCCGGTCCTTTGTGGAAATTTCCCCTAGTTTCCTCCCGTTGTGATTCTGGGGGACTCGAGATGGGACGAGTGGCAACTCCCGTTTGGGGCACCCCTATGCTTCTTACCCCAAAAGCTTTGCCGGCCCTTCCGGGCTTAATTAGGTTGATGTGAATACTGAAAAGGGTTTCCTTCTACCGGGCTGGAACACCTTATGTTGACCTCACTGACCCCTCTTTATCTCATAGGGGCCTCCCAAATTTTTTCCAGAAACCTGCTTTAAAACCGGGGGACAAGAAAACCACCCGATGCCGGGCGGAACACTCTGCCCCTTGCGGCCCTTTTTTAATACCCTTGCCTGGGTTTCTTGGGCCCCCCTGTAGGTTCCAGACTATGGGCGGGACTGCTGCGATTCTTACTGCATTCGGCAATTGTTCAATCAGCCCTATAGGGGTTTTTTTCCTGCCCCGGTCCCCTTGGCAATTTTCCAGGGTCCCGGGGATGTCTACCATAGAGGACCGAAGGGAGAGAACCCTGGCGCTTGCGGTACCTCCTTATAGAGCAATGAGATAGGGTAGTAGGGGGTCCCAGTCTCCCCCATCCTTTAACCCACACCTTTTTAAGCATTGATTTTAGGGCTTTTTGAACCTCTCCACCAGACCATCGGTCTGGGATATATCCCGAGGTACGGATGGGTAATATGAGGAGGCGGCAGAGTTCTTTGGTCCCCTTAGAATAAAGGGGGTCCCCTGGTCGTCGTATCCCCTTGGGGATACCCGTGGGGTGAACATTTGGAACAACCCCTTGGCAAACCCCTTTGGGGGAGGTTTTTCCTAAGGGGAATGGCCTCGGGATATCGGGTGGCGTGTCAAGGACCATAAGATTTTGGCTAAATTCCTCGGCGACTTTTGGGGCGGCCCTACCAGGTCCATGCGATCCTCTCAAAGGGGCCTCTTTTATTGGCGGGGGGATTAGGGGGCTCCAAAAATGAGGCCTGGGGGCTTTTATTTGGCACTCTGGGCAAGTGGCGAATCTTAAATTGCCCTATAAATCCCGGCCCAGTAAAGTTATGCCTCCCTTCCCGGTTTTTCCACCCCTAAGTGCCCCCCCAGCCATGGGAGTGGGCTAGCTCCAAAAACCCCTGGCGGACATGTGATTGGGGGCCACCAAATTTCTCCACCACCTTTGGGCGCTGTCTTTTTTACCCGGATAAAAAAATTTTTGACCGCAAAATGAGGGGACACCAAATTTTTTTCGCCGGTCCCTGGGGTTTCCCATCTACATTTGAGCTTCTCCAAGCGTGTTCTAGGTTTGGGGGCCCTCCGTTCCCTACCAAAATTCCCCCCGGATATTGGGGAAGGAGGCAACTCGGCTCAGGGGGTTTTTCCCCTGGGTCCCCCCCAGGACGGACAACGGAAACCCCTCGGGCCCCCGGGCTCCCGGCGGACACATCACCCTGTACATCATTATACCCTTTCACCTCTTTTTTCTCCACAAATCCCCGAACAAGGGAAAATCAAACCCCATGAACACTGTAGGGGAGGCTGCAAAGCAGCCACCATATGTCGTGCGGCACCGCAGGGAGTCATATGGTGAGTCTGGCATTGGGTAGTCTTAGTTCCCCCCTGGATAAGACCCCCCTATACGGCGGGATCGGAGTTGGCCCGAGCTCACCACTTTTCTGACCAGGGTCCCCCAAACTCCCGGAGTCCATGAGTGCTTGAAAAGGGAAAATCCTTAATTTTGACCCTACCTCCCGCCCGGTCCCCCACCGTTCGCATGTGAGGTATAGGAGGCCTGAAAAAAAAAAAACGACTATGCCGTGTAACGCCACAGTCCATGGGGTCCCCCGCGTTGGGCATCAGCACGCATGTCCCAGTCCTTCGATAGCCAACGACAATGGGGCCTTGCTCTGGGTAAAGGGCTGATTTTGGGGTGGGCAACCCTTTCCCCCTTTTCCCAACCTGACCCCCCCCATGGGACCTCTACTCCCCCTTTTGGGACAGAGACGTTTACCCCGACGGGGTAGTGGATGCAGACCCCGGAGAAACTCTTTTAGTGGCGCTGTAAGTTCCACACGGAAAGCATCGTCCAGACTTTTGGGGGCCGGTACCCCACACAGCGCTGGGTCCTCACCCGGAAAAACAGTACAAAGCATCCAAAAACAAACCCCCTCGATCACCCGGGCAGGTAAAGACCTCGGTTTCAGCCCTTTTGCGGGGATGGTAGAGGTCATACCTTTGGGGTGCGGTGGGGTTTTTCGGACGAACTTCCAGGGGTAGACTCTTTTGGGCCGGACCGCCAGAATAACCCCCCCGTGGGGTAAGATCCCCCTTTCAGCCTGGTATAGTCCTTGGTTCTCCCACCCCCCAGGTCGAAGTAGGGCCCTTTTTTGGGATACCCCTTAGAAAGGGGGTAGGAAGTCAGCCATTGGTCCACTGGGGCTGCTCTCTCTCGGCGATCCCTCGAAGGTTCCGGATATGCTTCAATACATCGTTGGGGTCATCTTTCGCAGGGGCGTGTATCACCGCTTGACGGGAGGTGGACTGCCCACCTGCTGACACCTTTGGCCCCTTTCAGTCAGGGGCCCGAAGCTGTTTGAAGAGCCAGGGTTACCTTTGCTGCTCTTTTTACGGCTGCCTGGTGCGTCGCAAAAACAGGGTTTGGGTTTTTGCCCCGGGCTCGTACGGTCTCCCCGGGGCCTTTTTTTTGACTTGCCCCATCGCTGGAGGTTTTTTATTTGCCTGAATCAACCTGTTTTTCCCCGCTCGTCCTTTTGGATGTCTTGCTTGCTGCATGTTGCTGCTTTAAACCAAGACATATGCTGGGACCCCGTTTGCTGCCCCTTTTCCCTTTTTGGAAGCGTCTCTTTTGAATGCCCGCATCTTCCACCATATGTGAGCTTGCACACTCTGGGAAAACTCATTACCCCTTTAGGCATGAGACAGAGGGGATATTGGTTCAAACGGTGTTTGCTTCCGTGGTTTATTTCACCCGCAGAACAAAAATTATGGCAATACATGCACCAAACATATAAAAATAAACAAAAATCCTGCTCGCTGGCGCTTACTATTTCAAGGGAGTTTCCCTCATAGCAACCCTTTGGGGGAAAGGTGTAGCAGAAAATGGGTTCCAGCGTGTGAATGTCTCCACCCAGAAGGTAGGGTGGAGAGCAGCCCGCCCAGTCAGCTTACCTGCGACCTTAAAAACCACCGGGGAAAACCCGGGGTGGGCCATGGGGAGTAATCCCACCCCGCTCTATGCTTTCTCCCCAAAAAAGGCCCACCCCGGAATGCCCGGTAGCCTAAATAACAGACAAATTAAATGTAGTCGACAGTCTGTATGCGGGGCACCTATTTAACAATGGCCCCTTTCACTCCACCCGGCTTTTACCTTGGTGGGGATGTTCTTGCTCTCTCCAGGGTATGCCAGAACCGGGGGATATCACTCCATCGCAACCTTCCCAGCTGCGCCTTACATTTGGGTTAAACTGCTTGTACAGTGAACGAGGCACCCCCAGGTATTGGAAAATTGCCCCAGGTGATCCCGACTTTTGCAAGTCCAAATTCCCTTCCCCTTATCTTTTGGTGATTTCTTAGACTTTCCCCTATTACACCAGAAGAAGTGTGTTTTTTGGTGTGATTTAAAATACTTGTGTCTTAAATCAAATGTTGCCCAAAAAACAGAAGCTTCCAAAAACCTGAACCCCTCATATTTTTGGGGTGTCCAAATTTTTAAAGAAGGTCATCCCATGTATGGAAATTTGACTTTGCAGAAAAATAAAAAAAATGCCTTAAACAATTCTCTCTATTATTGGGCATTTGGCAAAATGAAAAAATTTTGGTTCCTAATTTAATTTTTCGTAGTGAGAGAAACCTGCAGATGGGGTTTTTTATTAGTGGGGGGAAAATTTCTGGTTTCAGTTGTATTTGAACTCTGCCTTCACATCCAAAACCTACAAAGTTCAGTAGGATCGTGTCTCTGTCCCTTTGCTACATGAAGAGGACGGCACGCTGACCAGCAAAACAGTTTGCGCTGCTAATAAACTTCTTCCCATTTCTTGCAGAATCTAACAAGCAGATGCCTGGAGCAGCTTGATCAAAAGAAAAGCCATGTACTTGGCAACATACATCACATTGAGCAAGCTGCCGCCGATCTCAAGGTATGAGGCGCATCTCAGAAGCCGGGGACACAGCAGGGTTTGGTTCCAGACACAAATGTTCGCGAGTTTTGTGTTTGTTTATTGCTAAATTGAGAGATTCCTGTTCCGGGGCTCTGAAACCCAACCAATAATCCATCGTCTGCTTCTGCACAACTTGCTGTAGTGACTGAATTTCGGGCCTCAACCCTTCAAGGCATCAGTCCAGACATCTGACAAGATCTGTCATAAATGCATCTCCTGCCAACATGTATTCAGATGCAATATTGCCACATAAATCTGCAATTTACCAATCACACAACCAATTATTTACAAAAAAAGTTATAGCAATGGCAGACTACTGCTATTACTATCAGGGATGCATTTGCACCTCATGGCAGCAGTGTTTTAAGGGGTAGCACGTAAATAAGTGGAAAGTTGTTGTTTTTTTGTCTTATTGGTGTTGTGGTTTGTAGCTCCTGTTTGCTTTGCCAATGGGCACACAATGTTTCCTGTAAAATGCAATTTTATCTAAACAAAAAGTGGACTTTTTGGCCATTCTCAGGCTCAAACTGGCCCACAAGGAAATAGGGAAAACCTCCGGTGGGCCTTTAAACTTGGTGGGCCACTAGACATGGTGGACAGAGGGAGGACCAGAGTGCAAGAGTTATGTGCAGTCATTTACGTTAGCTGTAGGGTGGGCCCAAAGAATCAACTCCACTGGTGAGCCCCAAGAACCAAGTCTACTTGTGGGCCACAGGAATCAGCTCCACTGCTGTGCCCAGAAAATGAACTCCAATGGTGGGTCCCAACAATCGTCTCCACTGGCGGGCCTCAAAAATAAACTCTATCGGTGGGTTCCAACAATTGTCTCCACTGGTGTGCCCCAAAAATAAGTTCCACCAGTGGGTCCCAACAATCGTCTCCACTGGTGGTCCTCAAAAAATAAACTCCACGGGTACGTCCTAACAATCATCTCCACTGCTGTGCCCCAAAAATAAACTCCACTGGGGGTTCCCAAGAACCAACTCCATTTGTGGGCCCCAGGAATCGACTCCACCCGTGGGCCCCAAGAATCAATTTTACCGGAGGGTCACAGGACTCAACTCCACTGGTAGACCCCAAGAATCAACTCCACTGGTGGGCCCCAAGAATCAACTCCACTGGTGGGCCCAAGAATCAAGTCCATTGGTGGGACCCCAGTCGAACACTAGCCATACCTCCCAAGTGTCCTTCTTTTGTAGAGACAGTCCATGTTTTTGATCCAAATCTCCCTGTACCCGTCTACTTCTTAAATGTCCCTGGTTTTGACTTGATATGTAAACTTGAATACACTTACTATGTCGCCCCCAAAATTCTTTCTGATTCTTAACTGCATATTAGGCTACAATTTATATCTTATTTAATCATTTGTTGTAATTTGTGACATAAAATATCTATATTTGGATGATTTTGTATTAATTTGTGATTAAAAAACAAGTGAAGCATCTCAAGGAACCAAAAATGTCCCTCTTTGATCATCTAAAAAGTCGGGAGGCATGCCTTTGGCCACACATGTGGCTGTGTTTTGTCCACAACATGATAGCACACCCTTAATGGGATGTAGTCAGTGCCTAGGGCTCCATGAGCTGTAAATACAGTCCTGACTACTATAATAGTACAAGAATATAAAATTGTGATATATCCTGAACAGTCAAGATTGTAGGTTATATGGAGCTGGGATTTCTCAAGCAATATAAAATGAGGTTACATGAAAGGTATGTAAAATCTAAATTAGGAATGTCAATATCTACACTAGGTCTGCAGCACCAACTATTGGAAGGAGTATTCCTTAAAGTCACATCCGACCCACCAAAGAGCCTTTAAACATGGCTAGGAGTTTAAAGTTAATCAATTACCCATCTTGAGACTGCTCTGTATATAATACAAGTATGGTGGAGCATTCATGGCTTGTAAGTCTCCTCACACATTTATGGGAAGTAATGGGGAATATTAACCTATCTGAGCTATTTCTAAAGCCTTTTTATCCAGCCTTCCAGAACCCTACTCTACACTGACAATGAGAAACATCCCAAAACAGGTTTCCACAGATAAGGGAATGCTTTGGCTTTTATCTCCTAGTCATATATCAAGGCTCTTTAGTGGGTGGGATGTGACTATTAGGAATGCAGATGTGTGACTGGCTTGGCTTTAAACTCCTAGTCATGTTTAAAGGCTCTTTAGTGGGTTGGAAGTGACTTTAAGAAGTGCAGATGGATGACTGACTGTACTGTACTACTAAGTACCTCTGTCAGACACTCCTCAGCTTTCTCCACATGACTCCTATACATATATCCTATATACTATGAGCTGAGCTGTAATGCGTGTGTGTCTCTGTGGGAACATCTCTTTAAAGGTACAATGTTCTTAGACCTAAGTGACTCCCCTAAACCATGATATCCAAAATAGTTAAACAATCGAGAACAGCAATGCGGTCCAAAATTTAGATAAACGTCCGGAGTAAGGGCGCGTTCCCACGGCAGAGGACAAATACTGGTCAGTTTACCCGACCAGTATTTGTTCTGTTTTGCGGGCGTTCCCACGGGGGAGGGGGGGCGGCTTTTCTCCCCCTTCACATTCACAAGCACAGGTTCCGTCCGAAAACCGGACAGAAGAATGTTCTGCGAGCGGCCCGCTCATTTTCGGCTGGTTTTTCAGGTGGTCTGCAAAACCGCAAACCGCCTGAAAAAACGTCCGAAAACCCGTGCAGTGGAGACATGTCCTATATAGGATGCAACAGCATCAACTTACAGGTAAGTCCCCACCTGCATACTCACTAAAAGAGAGAGGTAGAAGCAGCATGTCCATTCCTCCAGACGTTTTATTGTGCAAAAAACCCCATATCACTACTTACTCAGATGGGCAAGGTGCGACGTTTCAGCTCTGTGAACCTTCCTCAGGCACCCATAATGACAAATGTTATTTCATGTACATATATACAAGTGTTTTAAATTGATCAACCAATCAGTGCTAATTGTATTGTGATTAACAGGGCTGTGGAGTCGGAGTCGTGGAGTCGGAGTCGGAGCCTATTTTGCAGGAGTCGGAGTCGTCATAAAAGGGACCGACTCTGACTCCCAAAATATATAATAAGTTGGTCCAGTTAGTTCGATGCAAAGAGCAAGAAGAATTGGGTCCGGCCAGTGCTACTGCTCCATTCTTCAGCCTCATCACATGAGGAGTGTAATTGATGACATGGAGCAGGCAAAGCGCTGCAAAAGGGGAAAAGATCCCGCTCCCGGGAAAACAGATTTCAGCAAAATGTTTCACGTGTTTTCAAAGAAGTAGAAGAGTTCAACCATTCATCAAAACTGACTGTGGCTGAGGCAATTCCTTTATACCCGACATGTTAGAGTGGTGCCCTGTGGTCACCGACTTTGCCCCACCCCTAACCCAAGTTAGTGTAGAGAGGGCCGTTCTCTAGCTGGAAATAATGAGATCAGATGTGAGGTCATCTATGAGGATCTGGTGGAGGCAATACTATTTCTCAGAACAAATTCAGAGGCACTCATAATGTTCTGCAGTGTTTTGCATATTTACAATTTTTTTGTGTTCTAAAGTCATATCCAATTAAATATATTTTACACGACAAGCAAAATGGTAACAATGTTTTGATACTTGTGACTTTCAGGCTCCATATCTCACCATCCACTACAGCTTTGTACATGAGGCTCCTGAAATTTTATATACAGTCCTCTTACCATCTTATACATAATTGGACTGCAAGTATTTAGCATTGCTTAGTTCTGCAGATTCTTTCCTGTAACTGCATTGTTACTGTTTTGCTCCTAAAAAATCAAAGTGTTAATTTTTATTATTTTGTTAGTATTTGGGAAATCCACCTTTGGCCTTCAGCACTGCCTGAATCCTTCTGGGCTCTGAATCAGATTCAAACATGTCTTGACTAATATCTGATCCCAGGTCTCTTCTACACGTTCCCAATGTTGGTGCAGACTGGACTTGGATACAAATACAGCTTTTTCTTCAACTCTACCCACAAGTGTTCATATGATCAAAACATTGTTACCTTTAGTTGTAAGTGTCTGTTCTTCCTAAATAGCTTGATTATTGTATCATAAGGTATAAACAGCTGATGTTACCATTTTACTACAGTAAAGTTATCACTTAAACATGCGCCGTGTATGAGGGAGTCAGGAGTCGGAGTCGGAGGTTTGGGAAATTGAGGAGTTGGAGTCGGAGGTTTGGGAAATTGAGGAGTCGGAGTCGGGGCTTTGGCTTGCCGACTCCACAGCCCTGGTGATTAATAGTACTTATATTTTTATATATACGTTTTTTTTCCTTTGTTGCATACAATATTACAGATAGAGTGAAAAGCTGCAGTAGTAATAATCTTCTGGATAGTTTGGTAGTTGTAGTCTAGTAAGGGAGTAGATTATTTTTCCCTTTTGCGCTGCTAGGAGATGTTGCAGGGATGTGGGATCGCTGCCAGAGACTTCCGCAAGTGCAGTACTTCTTGGTTGCTCCGTATTGCGAATTGAATAGGAGTTTTGTCTCGCGCATGCGTGTTAGTTACACATAGACGCCGCTTGAATGCGAGGCCGCGCTGCGATCCATGGGCAGATGCAGGTATATGCAGATATGTGTTTTTAACTTGTCAGTTTTCTTTGATGTTGACAATTGGATTAGCACTGATTGGTTGATCACTTTAAAACACTTGTATATATGTATATGGCTGCTTTCTAACAGTGCGTTTTTGATGCATTTTTTAATGCATTTTTTGTGCAGGAAGGCACAACAATTAATGCTGTACATTGCTGCACAAAAAAAGCATTAAAAAAGCCCTAAAAACGCACTGTGTGAAAGTACCCTATATGTCATTATGGGTGCCTGAGGAGGGCTCCCAGAGCTGAAACGTCACACCTTGCTCATTTGAGTATATATTGATGTGGGGTTTTTTGGGTTTTTTTTTGCACAATAAAACATCTGGAGGAATGGATATGCTGCTTCTACCTCTCTTTTTTCCCCTAATCCATAAGGCGCCATTGGAGCTGCTATGGCTTTAGTTATATCTATGTCAATAGGGTGTATAGGGTAACCTATAGACATGTCGTATAAACATTGTAATGCTTATTAAAGGGGTTGTCTCACTACAAGGATTGCTGCTTTTTTATGTTAAAGATCTTGCAAAAACAAGTCACTTTGCAATATATGTCCATTAACAGTGTCCTACCTATTCCTAGATATCCCCTCTTGTATGGGCTGCATCAGCTCCTCAGGTCGCTATGGCTACAGACCTGTTCAATCTCTCCTGATAGGCTGCCAGCACTGGTCACTATAGCTACAGACCTGTTCAATCTCTCCTAATAGGCTGCCCGCACTGGTCGCTATAGCTACAGACCTGTTCAATCTCTCCTGATAGGCTACCAGCACTGGTCACTATAGCTACAGACCTGTTCGACCTCTTTGATAGGCTGCCAGCACTGGTTGCTATAGCTACAGACTGTTTTGATGGCTCACCTGATAGGCTCCGAAGCGCAGCATGGTTACTATAGCTACAGACCTGTTTGATCTCTCCTGATAGGCTGCCAGCACTGGTTGCTATAGCTACAGACCTGTTCAATCTCTCATGATAGGCTGCCAGCACTGGTTGCTATAGCTACAGACCTGTTCAATCTCTCATGATAGGCTGCCAGCACAGGTCACTATAGCTACAGAACTGGCTTCTACTGCAGCCTAGTGGAAGCCAGTAAACACGCCCCTGAATTCAAAATGAAACAAGAAAACAGGACTGAGCAGGGGCGTAACTACCGGGGTAGCAGCGGTAGCAGTTGCTACGGGGCCCCTGCGCTTAGGGGGGCCCCGGGGCAGCAGCTTCTACCGCGTCCCCGGTATTGCCGCTCATGTGCCCGCCGGCAGTGAACTTAACAGTTCACTGCGGCGGGCGGGGAGCTGCGGGACCCGGCGTTCAGAGGCAACGCTACCCGGAGGTAGCAGAACGGAGCGCCGATCGCTCCACTCTGCTACTTCCTCCTGCCGGCCCTCTGTGATCACGTGGGCGCGCGCGGTGATGTCACATCACCGCGCCGCCCGTGCTGAGCAGAGAGGCCGGAGCGCGGCACATCGGGGGAGCGTGGACGAGGTAAGTAAGGGATTTCTTATTTATACCAGCTGCCGCCAGCCTAGCCTGCCTATACAGCCCCTATATGCCTGACCCCTTTGCCTTATACAGCCCCCTATATGCCTGCTATTACAGCCCCCTATATTCTGCCTGCCTATACAGCCCCTATATGCCCCTCCCTATACAGCTCATATCTGGCCTGCCTATACAGCGCCCCTTATGCCTGCCTGCCTATACAGCCCCCTATATTCCTGCCTGCCTATTCAGCTCGCAAGATTCCTGACTGCCTATACAGCCCCCTATATGCCTGCCTGCCTATACAGCCCCCTATATTCATGCCTGCCTATACAGCCACCATATTCTGCTGCCTATACAGCCCCCTATATGCCTGCCTGCTATACAGCCCCCATATGCTGCCTGTACACCCCCATATGCCTGCCTGTAACCCCATATGCCTCCCTTACCCATATGTCGTATACCCCCACATGCCTGCCTTTATACCCCCACAATCCTGCCTGTATACCCCCACAAGCCTGCCCCCATGCTACTTATTATGGGGCCCCTTTAGCTACCTACACCCTACCTATATGGCCCCTATAGCCCACCTAACCCCTGTCTACCTGTATGGCTCCCTATAGCTACCTAAACCCTGCCTGCCTATATGGGCACTCTATTGGCTACATAAACCTTGCCTATTTGGGGCCCCATATATCCTCTCTAAACCCGGCCTGCCTAAATGGACCCCATAAAAAGCAGGGGGCAGGTGCTGGAAAAGTCAGGATTCTAAGATATTTGTGTCTAAATCTGCAGGTACAAGTGGTCGGGAGATGTCATCAAGATGGCGGACTGGACGGGATGCAGAACAAAGGGGAAAGTCAATGACTTGCCAGGGAAACGTCACCTGTTAGTCACAAGATGTAACTGCATTGTAATCAATTTTATGTCTGCAGAGCTGTGTACACTGGTGTCTACCACTATATGGCCCACTGTATGGTGGTTATTATACAGTCTGCAGAGCCTGTGTACAGAACTGGTTTGCCTACACAAAAATATGGTCACTGTATGGTGGTTATATACAGTCTGCAGAGCCTGTGTACACTGTAGCTATTACTATATGGTCACTGTATGGTCGTTATATACAGTCTGCAGAGCCTGTGTACACTGGTATATATCCATTCTATATAGTCCAATATTATTTATTATTTATTATTATTATATTATTATTATTAGACAGTATTGGTCTTTGTATAGTGATCAGTAATAGTGTAGGGGTATTATTCAGTCACTTTGTGGTTGTGTTCTGGCGATATAATCCGGTTCCTATGTAATAGCGTTATTGGTAATGTTGGTCTTGGTATAGTGGGATTTGATTGGTAGCAGTATGATGGTGAGATGTATGGTGAGATATTTACCCTTTGTATTATCTACATTAGCTAGCAGCATGTCCTGGTACATATTCGTGGTCAAGGCGGTGGGCGAGGGGGGGCGGGGCATCCAAAAGTTTGCTTTGGAGCCCTGGCTTCTCTAGTTACGCCCCTGGGACTGAGGTAAGATGAATCAATGTAGTGAGACAACCCCTTTAATGGAGAATATTGTAATGGTTGCCGTGTACCTTCACAATGTCTGTACATTCTGACTTTCCATTGTATCCTTATCACTGGGAGCAGTATGGGAAGCTATACAGCTACACTATACCTGGCAATCATGTATATATCTGCATCGGTAAAGCTGTTCTAGAAGAAAGGTAGAAAGAATAGTCTACTGAGAAACTGCTGTAAAACGCGGCAGTAGAAAGTATAGCCTTAGAAAATGTATTCCGGCTTTCTCATTGTGTTCATTCTTGTAATTACTGCTGAAATTTTAACAGTAATTATCGTGGTAATATATGAAGAGAAGTTGCTGGCTGCCATATAAAGCAGCATGGGGGTGCCTAACAGTCAATTAAATGCTACCCTGTGTGTCGCTGAATACGCTCTCGCGGAGACATCCCTGACTAAACCTGAGGCTGGGATTCTCATTTGCTTGTGCATTAAACCACAGTAATTGAAGTATAGCAGTCCGCTCCTAAAAGAACCAGTTACCGTCATATTCTATTGTAGGTCTAGCTGGGCTCTTGCTGTGCGGAAGTTGCATATTCCCTGTTATCAATATGGTAACCATTGCCTTGTGCTGCGTGACAGACCACTCAGCCCCGGCTCTTCCATGTGCCGGCTTATTCATTTCCTAGCTACTGGTAAATGAATCTTCATCCAGCTTTTCCTGCAGTTACAATTGGCAAAAATTCTGCTAATTTGTCCTCTAAGATCTATAAGATCTCTTGTGCTATGGAACCACCTCAAGCAACTTTCAGGGCAGGTCATCTAACCAGGTCGTGCACCAGGAGCACGTTAGTGGAGTAGTTACTGCTAGTCTCTAAAAAACTCCTTCATGTTGGCAGCCAAGGTGCAGAGTATATTGCATGTCCTGAGAGACTGTGGTTAGGAATCTAGCATTCTGTTCAGTGATGTAGTATCTTCTGTCTATCACGTTCTGTTCGGTCCAGTTCTAGTGATTGTTTGCTTTGCCTGTTATTTAGAAACCCTGGTTTACCTTGTATTTCTGGCTCTACTTAAGTTGTTCTGTCTCTGTTTGCCTATATTAGGGTAAGTTGTAGCTTAGGGACATTTATTAGGGATATCTCAGGGACAGGAAAGGGTCAGGAAATCTGGTGTCAGGGATAGCAGTAGGGCTAGGTCTAGATAGGTTCATTTATCTTAACTTTGCTCCTGGATTGAAGCCTTTGTGGTGTCACCCTCATAATTTTCTGGTTTCCTGAAGCACCAACATCTAATAGTGATCCCTACACCAGGCTGTCCCATGTGACAGACCACCCATTCCCCTGCTCTGTTATATGTAAACCTGAGAGCCCACTCACTCCTATCTGTAGTCTCTTCCACATCTCCTTAAATACTTTTTTTTCTTTTGTACAAGAGGTTATAGAGAAACCCATGTGGCTTCTGTGGGTCCTTGGAAGAAGGGTGGGCAGCCTTGGTTTGACTCATTGCCTGTGCCAAAACCATAAACCCTAACAGTAGTGTTGAATGAATCTGTCCCTATTCAGTTTGGCACACATTCAACTCAAAGGGGTTTTCTCTCCACAGTGATTAGCTTTTAACATATAGGGAAAGGTATATGAAGAATATTAGCAAATACATTGCTGTTCTGATTTTACTTCGTTAAAGAAATAAGGAAGATTTTACTACTGTTAGTGTACACACATTTCTCTAGGTTACCGACCACCTCTCTCTGCTCTCTCTTGTCCCTCATTGCTCTAAGCTGCCGTGAGTCGGTTTGATTATGGTGAGTCACTTCATGCTGAGTGTTATCTCTTGCGTAGAAGCTTTGTTTACCTATATTAATGAGAAGTTTTAACCCTTAGAGCTCTGTAGCCTTGCGCACTCCATATTTTAAATCTCCTGCAGGCATGTCATGGTAACAGGATCAGCTAGGAATAGCAAAGCTGATATGCCATTGACTGATATAGAACCACCCACAGCCGGACCAGGCAGTGTGAGCCTGAAGCTGCTTGTGGCAATGAGAAACATGGTGAGACAACCCCTTGTCCCAAACCCATTGTTTTCCCTCTGGTGCTTAGTTGGGGAAAGAGTTATAATTAAGGATTGACAATGGTTTTTTTAAGAATTAAATTACCATTCCCTGGTGCTCCAACCCAAAAAAAACCCTAAAGCTCGGGCTAAAGTTTGGGTCAGTTTTTTGGCAAAATTAGTTGTGAAACAATCGCTTGGGTTCAGGTTGAATTTGACATTGACCTGAATCCAAAGCACAGCAGTACCCAGGGGCATAACAGGGGGCCTAGTTCTATTGTGGTTCCATTGTAGAATGTTTTGTATGTAGATCGTTTAGGCAATGTCTACACGGCGCTGGTTTGTGGTCGGATTTTCAGCAGATTCAGTATTTAAAATCCAACTGTAACCAGTGTGTATATATGTGTATATAGATGTGGGTATATTTTGTTTTATATATATAAAATGATATTGTATATATATATATATAGTATGTGTGTGTATATTTTGTGTATTTATATATATGTGATATGTGTTATTATATATATAGTGTGTGTGTATATTTGTATTATATATGTGTGTGTATTTTGTGTATTTTTTTGTGTGTATAATATTTTGTGTGTGTGTGTATATATATATGTGTATGTGTATATTAGGTGTATATAGATGTGTGTATATATATGTGTATATAGATGTGTGTGTATATTTGTGTATATATATAATGTGTGTGTATATATGTGTGTAGCAGCTGGGCCCCTGAGCCAAGGAGACCAGAAGCCCCCTCCCCACACCGCAGTATCACTGGGTCAGGTCACATAGAGCCAGTGATACAGCGCTCACAGCTGCAGCCTGCACGGTGCCGGCAATACCTGAGGCAAAGCACCCCACAACGTTTTTATTTGCAGGGGAGAGGGACAAGAGGGAGCAGACAATGGTTGAAATTCATTTTCTTCTATTGGACAATTTCTTTTAATAGATATAATTTTCTGCATTGCGCTGCACCACAGACATCTGCTACACCAAGTAGGGAACCTGTTGTTGAAGTACTGGGGGGCCCAAGCTGAAGTTTTGCACCCGGGCCCCTGAGTCTCTAGCTACACCCTTGAATATGGCAATGTGAAAATACCATTGGATGTCCAACAGCAATTTGGGTATGTTCACACAGCGTGTTGTATCCGTTTTGGATCCAAAAATCGCATCCAAAAGCGCTTCATAAATCGCATCCAAAACGCAGGCAACACGCAGGTGTCGTGTTTTTTGAGTAAGTAATGTCCCATTTTTTGTATGTTTTTTCTGTAAATTGTTAGTGTAGGGATCCTTCCACAAATAATGTGGGACCGTTGTATGTGGTTGTGAAACCGTGTGTAACCCGGGCTCCCCTGTAAACCAAACCTAATACCTACACACTTTACCATTTTTCCAGTATGTCCCCCAAATATTTTTTTAAAATAAGTGCTCCAAAAAATCCTGGGGGGAGCCAAAAGAATTGAGGGGTTGCCCCTTGGGCGCCTTCTTGTGGTGTTGGACCCCCCCTAGAAAGTTGCTTTTGGGCCAGGCCTGCCCTAATTCTCAATAAAATAAAATTTTGGGCGTCACTTTAAAAGGGGTTGTTAATTTTTCCCAGCATGGTGCACCACACGTATCTGTACTTATGGCCCCCTTCTGTATCGCCTTATTATATGCAATTGTAATACCAGTAGCCACCCCCCTCATGCATATGAGGCTGTGAGTGGTTGTTTCTATTGGTATTTTTGCATTTGTGCAATTTCCCCATGCATTATACTGTAGCTTTTCTGCATGCTGGTGTGAACAGGTATTAAGTTAATGCGCAGTTTTTTATCTTCTAATTGTTCCCCTAGCAGTGGGGTGTGTGAGCTGCACCTGTTAATTTTTTCCCAGGTAGCATATAGAGATGCCTGCTAATGGGTTCAGTCTAGTTCAGCCACTGAGCTGTGAATATGGCCCAAAAAATTGTTGTGTTTTTTGAGTAAGTAATGTCCCATTTTTTCTATGTGTTTTTTCTGGATGTGTTTTGGCTGCAGCAGGATCGCACCCTATAGTTTTAAATAGGGCGTCTGCTGCGTCTTTCGGATCAAGAATTGACATGAAAATTCTTTAGACGGATCCGAAAGACGCACGTAAACGCCCACCAGCGATCACTCGTCTGAACACTGATGCGTGTTACATTGAAAGCAATGTAAATCACACTGTACATTGTTTGATGCGTGTTTGGGTCTATTTAGGGTCTGACAGATGGCTCCAAACACGCGTCTAAAATCGGATCCAACATACCGTGTGAACTTCCCCTTTAACTTCAAGGAGTTGTCTCACTACATTGATTCCTCTCACCTCAGTCCTGTTTTCTTGGTTTCATTTTTAATTCAGGGGCGTGTTTACTGGCTTCCACTAGGCTGCAGTAGAAGCCAGGTCTGTAGCTATAGCAACCACTGCTGGCAGCCTATCAGGAGAGATTGAACATGTCTGTAGCTATAGTAACCAGTGCTGGCAGCCTATCAGGATAGATCAAACAGGTCTGTGGCTATAGCAACCAGTGCTGGCAGCCTATCAGGAGAGATTGAACAGGTCTGTAGCTATAGCAACCAGTGCTGGCAGCCTATCAGGAGAGATGGAACAGGTCCGTAGCTATAGCAACCACTGCTAGCAGCCTATCAGGATAGATCAAACAGGCCTGTAGCTATAGCGACCAGTGCTGGCAGCCTATCAGGATAGATCAAACAGGTCTGTAGCTATAGCAACCAGCGCCTGCAGCCTATCAGGAGAGATTGAACAGGTCTGCAGCTATAGTAACCAGTGCTGCAGCCTATCAGGAGAGATTGAACAGGTCTGTAGCTATAGCAACCAGTGCTGGCAGCCTATCAGGGAGAGATTGAACAGGTTCTGTAGCTATAGCAGACCATTGTTGCCATAGCCTATCAGGAGAGATCCACGGTCTGTAGCATTAGCAACCATGCTGGCAGCCATCGGGAGAGATGGAACAGGTCCGTAGCTATAGCAACCACTGCTAGCAGCCTATCAGGATAGATCAAACAGGCCTGTAGCTATAGCGACCAGTGCTGGCAGCCTATCAGGATAGATCAAACAGGTCTGTAGCTATAGCAACCAGCGCTGACAGCCTATCAGGAGAGATCGAACAGGTCTGTAGCTATAGTGACCTGAGGAGCTGATGCAGCCTATACAAGAGGGGATATCTAGGAATAGGTAGGATACTGTTAATGGACATATATTGCAAAGTGATTTGTTTTTGTAAGATCTTTAACATAAAAAGCAGCAATCCCTGTAGTGAGACAACCCCTTTATGCCATGTAGACAAAGCCTGAGATGGGAACTTTTGTAAAAGGAACATTGATATGAGCCGTGAGAATGAGAACAATATAATTCACATGAAAGGAAACTACTGCAGTAGTGCGGCTGCTGCTCCCACACGGCGCTGTCACTGCCAGACATGACATTGGTGACTTGTCTATTGCATTCAACAGAAGTGAAAGATATATATATTTTTTTCTGCTCTACTCTTATCAGTACAAGTCAGCCGAAAGCTTAACAAAGCTCTAACCTCTGCTGTGAATGGAACATGATAGGCTTGGGTTTGATTTCCTGACACTTCCCTAATGCTCCCATCTGTGTTTCTAGGCCCACACTCTGGCAAGCAAAGAGACGCTGACAGTCAAATTTGCAGACCTGAGGCTGCTCCTGGATGAGGAGGAGAAAGCGGCGAAGAAATTTATTGACGATAAAGCAAAGTTGGCATTGTGGGCGTACGACGGTCAGATAGAATCGTGCCAGGACCAGATAGGAGCCGTCGCCAAATTCAAAGCCCACGTCAGAAGGATACATCAACAACCCGACGCTGTCCAGCTCATACAGGTAAAGCGACGGAAGCTAAGGGGTATTCCTAGAAAACTACTTTTTATAAAAAAATTGGCAGCATTTTTTTTTTTTAGATTTTGGCAGTCCTATGCAATTAAAAATGACTTATACAATCTTGACCTCCTCTAACTGTGATAGTAAAGAGATAAAACTTCCGAACGGCAGGATAGATAAATCCCGCTTTACTATGACGTTGCTTATCTCTATGTAGCCTTATTACAAATAGTAGGTAATGGATGTGTGAACTGTGAGAGCCACAAATCCCACCTGATGGCTATGAGATAACACGAAGAATTACTGATCCCTCCGTCACGCCTCACACGTTTCCAGATTGTTGATTTCTTGACCTGTTGTAAATGACTTGTCTGCTTATATTGCATTTTGTTATTTTTAAGGATTCTAAGTTTCTTTGAAGGTCTAGGTCTTTTATGTATAAAAAGTCTGGGAATTTTCAGTTTCTTGTATTACATCATGTCTTAGGAAGAGAGCTAGTACTCTTGAAAGCTCACCCTCAAATATACTCAGTTGGCTTCAAAAAAGGTATCGCCTGATTTCTTTACTCTTCTACTAAATAGTAGGTAATGTCATAATGATTGCTCTATTGTTCTAGGCAAGATTAGATTAGAGGAGATGAAAATGGTTATAAAAAGAGCAAGACATGAAAGGATAATGGGTTAATCTTTTCCAACTTTCTTCAGGTCCTGCTGACAACATTTACACCTCTCAGACCATAGTGGGCCTGGTAGAGAACTTTTAAGTGATCCTTAGGCTATGTTCACACGACGTAATTGCGGGGCGTACAGTACGCCCCGCAATTATGCCGGCCCCATTGGCGGTCATTATTCGCGCCGCGTATTCACCGCAAGTCATTGAAATGTCACTTATCTCCCCGCGCCTACAATACGATCATATTGTACGAGCGTGGAGAGGAGGCGTAATCCATAGATCTCTATGAGAACTATGGATTACCGTAATTTCGGCGTGCCGAAATTCACACGTGTGAACATAGCCTTCCTGCCGTGCTATCTGGAAGAGAAACATTTAGCAATTCTCTCACTGCCGTGCTATCAGAGTTTACAAAGGAGATATAGATCTTAGATACTTAGGAAACCAGGGGCGTAGCTATAGGGGGTGCAGAGGTAGCAGTCACTACCAGACCCTGCCGCCTGAGGGGGTCCAAAATCCCTCCTGCCACATAGGAAGACACTAGTATTATAAATAACACATGGTGGCTGGGGGGCCCAATTTCACTTTTTGCATTGAGGCCCAGGAGCTTCAAGTTACGCCTCTGTAGGAAGCTAAAGAATGGGAAAATCCAACTTTGTTGGTGCCTTGGTCATTCCCTTGGATCCATTTCGAATTCAAAACAATTCAAATAACGATCAAAACCTCCCCATATGCCCTCGGGACGAAGATATTTTCAGATTTTGGTTTTTCCTTTCCCGATTTACATGATCCATAAGTTTTTTATTTTTCCACCTACATAGACATAGGAGGGCTGTTTTTTTGCGGGACTAGATATACTTTTTAATAGTTTCATTAATTGTACCATAGAATATACTGGGAAACCCAAACACAGATTCCATATGGGGTGGAACGTGGAAAAAAACTCAATTGCGCCATTTTTGTGCGGTTCCCGTTTTTATGGAGTTTACTGTTGGGTATAAATGGCGTGTGATCTGTAGTCTGCAGGTTGGTACAATTCTGGGGATAAAGTTATAGAGTTTTAGTTATGTTTTACTACCAGTCTATGGATTTGATTGGGAGCTTGTTTTTGCAGTTTAAGGTGGGGTTTTTATGGATACCCTTTCGGAACACATGGAACTTTTTGCCAGGAAGGCATTTCATGCCTGGTTTGTCCTGCTTCAGCTTTCAGTGTTCTCAGAATCTGTGTGTATTATTTGTTTGAACTGCATATCATGTGACCCAGCAGGCTGACATCACCATGCCCTTCCCACAGTGTGCCCACTCTAGTCAAACAAAGGTGTGTCTATGTAAAGAGCTGTGAGTAGCTACAGTACAGCTGAGTGGTTGGCACTTCTGCCTTTCAGCATAGGGGTCTTAGGTTCAAATCCCTGTAGGAACCAAGCATGTTTTTTTTTCCCTCAGTGCACATAACTAATTGAGGTTTCTTTTTTCTTTTTATTTATTTGCACTGTTTGACTAATTACTAATGAGCACCAAGGACCGGAGTAGAATGACAGCACCTGGGGTTGAACACTTGCTCAGCAGTGAGTGTGTATTATTTAATTTCCAAACTACTCACACCAATTTTACTTTGTGGCAAAACCCCTATAATGTTGGGGTATTGATCGGGTGACAGTGATAAACCTAAGACTAGGCTCATATGGCGTTATTTGCTATGTTACAGGTAATCATCAAGGTTTTGGGAACAAAGTACCCCGACAGATACCACAATGTAGGCGCGGCCAGTCATCATACATTAATAGATCAAATGTGGAGCTATTTGGACTATATGGTTTTCATGAGGGACAGAGAAGCAGAGTAGCCCATGCCCTGTACAGAAAGCGTGCACTGCTGATAGAGCAAAAATAGTCCAAACAGGGCTCCATGGTTTCTATCAATGTCTATAGGCCACCCACAGCTACAGTCAGGATACCTTTTTTTCCCAATACTCTGATGGATACCTGAAACATAGCAAATAATGTGATGTGAACTATTGAATAAATGACTTTTAATCTGTAATAATATTAATGTTAAGAACACAGTCCCTCTATTATATGTTATCCTGGGGCTCTATAGTGTGTTGGGTCGCATCCCTCCACCGTTATCCATTACATCAATGACTCGTGCTTTCATCTAGGATTTTACCTCGATTGAAAAGGAAATGAAGAGTCAGTCCTCTCCGGCGGAGCAGCTGCACCCGGTCCCTGTCAGATTTGAACATGTAGAGAAATACTACAGCGTCTTCACAGAAAACCTTAGATCTTCAATCAAGGAGCCGCTTCCGATCCGCCTTCAAAGAGGTAAGAGCAGTACAACGTTCTCGATAGGCCCCCAAAGAGAAGACCACCGGCTCTAGAACAGATTGAGCAGTGACCGATCTTCAGTCCTCAGAGGATGCTGCGCTTAGGATTTGGGATAAAGTGAAATTCAACCAAAATCCAAGTGATCCCATCCTGGGTGGGCCAAATCCATTCTTGGAGTAAATCACCCAAAAAATCGACTGCAACACTAACTCAGAGTTGAGGTTGGGTGTTTAAACTGGTTTTCAAGGGTTAGCTTACAGCTCTGTGGCGCCTCTAGTTTGGCGGCGCTTTCGGTTTGATATTTCTTCCTGTCCAATGTCACCTTAAAGGGAATGTATTGCTTCATCAGTTCGGCTGTTTTCTTGTAGCTTCATTTTCTTGGTTCCTCAAATCCAGGGGCGTTTCTTCCCCTCCCAGCTGGGTGTTTCTTAACTGAAGGGGGATGACATCATCCCCCTTCATGTTCTTGCTCGCTCTCCCGAGTCAGTGTGTTTGTTTGAGATCAGTGGGAGGGGATAGCTCATCCCTGCTCTTCCCCCCCTCTCTCTGTCTGAGTCCACATGTCACTGTGTCGTTCCTCTCCCTATGCAGTCTTATTTTGTAAGAGCTGTTTGTTTACATACCACAGGCCTGCAGTCAGTCTAGACAGTCTAGACTCGGAGCACTGATCTCTTCTCACAGCTGGAGTTTTGTTACAGTTGAATCCAGTCTTCTATGAACTCATCCAGAGCAGCACAGATCTTTCTCCCTTCTATGTTTACACGCAGCAGCATTAGGCACCGAGCACAGTTCTGCTGTTTTCTGATTGTAGAAGCAGCTGCAGTGTTACTGTGGAGCTGCTGGCTGTACAGAGTGAAATTGTTGCCGGTCCCTTATTCTGAGTGAGAGAGGCAGGAATGCGCGCTCCCGTGAATACAACCGGGGGCCAGACAGAATGTAAATTAGTAGAGCCCTCAGCCAATGAAATGCAAGATGGTGGGATCCGACCGGCACTGGGGAACAGTGTTTACAGAAAACGAAGCTAAGGCAGACTGTGAAAACAAGACAGCTTTGCAAATGTCATCCAATTACAAAGTTGCTTGTTTTCACTGTCCCCTTATTCTGAAGACCATTCAATTTAATGATACAACCCCTTTAAAGGGGTTGTCTCACTACAAGGATTGCTGCTTTTTATGTTAAAGATCTTGCAAAAAGATCTTTTCAATATGTGTCCATTAACAGTGTCCTACCTATTCCTAGATATCCCCTCTTGTATGGGCTGCATCAACTCCTCTGGTTGCTATAGCTACAGACCTGTTCAATCTCTCCTGATAGGCTGCCAGCACTGGTTGCTATAGCTACAGACCTGTTCAATCTCTCCTGATAGGCTGCCAGCACTGGTTGCTATAGCTACAGACCTGTTCAATCTCTCCTGATAGGCTGCCAGTACTGGTTGCTATAGCTACAGACCTGTTCAATCTCTCCTGATAGGCTGCCAGCACTGGTTGCTATAGCTACAGACCTGTTCTATCTCTCCTGATAGGCTGCCAGCACTGGTTGCTATAGCTACAGACCTGGCTTCTACTGCAGCCTAGTAGAAGCCAGTAAACACGCCCCTGAATTTAAAATGAAACCAAGAAAACAGAATTGAGGTAAGATGAATCAAAGTAGTGAGAAAACCCCTTTAAGGCTTCTCTAATGTAACACAGGAAAATAAGTTTTACTAATGTGATGTAGGACCAATGACCAGGAGCCCAGCCGGACCAGAAGTGCAGAGTACTAAGTTAACCTGTACAAACCAGTTAAAAACCCTAATCCCAAGTTTGGGTTAGGTCTACAGTTATGGTAAAAATTAAAAACATTGGGGTTCAGGTCGTCTCAAACACAATATTTTCACAAGTTCAGTCAGAGTGAACACGGACAGGTTTGAGTTACACTGTTCTATTACATGTGATGTATACTTCTATAAGACATTGCATATTACCTGAATGGGAGCAGAAGGATGGTAGCAGTGACCGGGGGACCGTCAGCCAAAAAATGACCCAAGACACCTCAGACATGAAGACACCTTCAAACATGTAGATTAATACTACGGAGCCCTCATAACGCCTCAAATAGTGAATCGAGGAGTCATCTACAAGATCGGGGCAACACAGTAAAACCTCTCCAAAATATGAAAGGCCGCCCCCGACCTAGATTCTTATGTAGTAGATTTGCAGTTCGCTCAAATCCAATACAGTGATCCCTCAAGTTACACTGACGTCAGGATCCAATGGTTCCAGCAATGGTCTTTCCTGGGACACTGTATATTAAAACTGCACTCACTCTACAATGTCACTGACACTACTGATCTGCCGCAGATGTGATTGGTGGAAGATCCAACCAATTTTGAGCATTTTACTTGCAAAACCTTTGTATTAGTGAGGTGCATGCAGTGATTGGTGGTCTATAGCGCCTCTCTACAGTACAGTGTGGTACTACATGTCCTGTACTACTCTTACATGTATTAGTGAGGTGCACGCAGTGATTGGTGGTCTATAGCGCCTCTCTACAGTACAGTGCGATACTACATGTCCTCTACTGCTTTTACATGTATTAGTGAGATACATGCAGTGATTGGCGGTCTATAGCGCCTCTCTACAGTACAGTGCGGTACTACATGTCCTGTACTGCTCTTACATGTATTAGTGCAGTACATGCAGTGATTGGGGTCTAAGCACCCTCTACATGCAGTCGACAAAATGCCTGTACTGCACTTACATGTAATATGAGGGCATGCATATTGGGGGTCTTTTTAGCTCCCTCTACCCAAAAAGTGCAGTACCTACGTCCCTTTTGGCTCTTTACAGTATTTGTGAGGGCATGCAGTGATTGATGGTCTTAGCTCCTCCAACATACATGCGGTACTACATGTCCTGTACTGTTTTTACATGTATTTAAAAGGTGCATGCAGGGGTTTGGGGGCTAGTGCGCCTCTCTACAGACAGTGCATACTACACTTTACCCTTTCAGTTTGTAAACAGAATGGGGAGTCATGCACAAGATAACCTACTCACATTCGAATGGAGACTTTTGGGGGACTTTTCATAATTGCTTCAATTGCCCGATGGAACCCCCCCATTAACACAGATGGCACATCCTAGAGGTAGACCCCCACCTATCAATCACTGTATCATATCCAGAGGTAGGACCCCCCCCCTATCAAACACCCGATATCATATCCTAGAGGTAGGGCCCCCACCTACAATCACTGATACATACCAAGGTAGGGCCCCCACCTATCAATCTCATTCATATCCAAGGGAACCCCCACCTATAACACATACAATCCTAGAGGTAGGACCCCCACCATCAATCTCTGATAGCAATCCAGAGGTAACCCCCACCCATCAACACTATTCAATCCAGAGGTAGGACCCCCACCTATCAAACCTGATACATACCTAAGGTGGACCCCCCACCTATCAATCACGATACAATCCTAGAGGTAGGGCTCCCCCACAATCACTGACATATCCTAAAAAAGGGGAGGAATTTTTTCCCACCTATCAAACACTGGTGACATACCAGAGGTAACCCCCACCATCAACCTGGGGACAAATCCAGGGTAGGACCCCACCTACAAATCCTGATATCAATCCTAAGTGACCCCACCACAATCACTATTCAACCTAGAGGTAGGGCTCACCACCTAATCAAACATTGGTGACATATCCTAGAGTAGGACCCCCACCTACAATCACTGATTCATTCCTAGAAGGACTCCCCCCACAATCACTGGGGGAATATCCTAGGGTAGGACTCCCACCTATCAATCACTGGGGACATACCTAAAGGGAGGACCCCCCACCTAACAATCACTGGGACTACCTAGGGTAGGACTCCCCCCCTATCAAAACACTGATATCATACCAAGGTAGGACTCCCACCTATCAATCACTGATATCATATCCAAGGTAGAAACCCCCCCATCAAACACTGGTGACATTTTCCAGAGGTAGGACCCCCCTTCAATCACGATATCATATCCTAAGGTAGGAAATCCCACCTACAATCACTGGTGACATAGCCTAAGGTAACTCCCACCTATCAATCACTGGGACATAGCCTAGAGGTAGGGGCTCCCACCTATCAATCATTGGTGACATATCCTAGAGGTAGGACTCCCACCTATCAATCACTGGTGACATATCCTAGAGGTAGGACTCCCACCTATCAATCATTGGTGACATATCCTAGAGGTAGGACCCCCACCTATCAAACACTGGTGACATATCCTAGAGGTAGGACTCCCACCTATCAAGCCCTGGTGACATATCCTAGAGTTGGCCTAGAGGTATGACCTTTTAGGGCCTATTACACAGGCTGATTATTAGCCAAGCAATCATCTGTGGAAACATTCGGTCCCAGCGATTGCCCCAAGTCAATGCGCCTGTGATCATTCAGTGACTACAGGGGTGATCATCCAATGTTCATTCCATCTATTATATGGGAGAGCTCAGTAACTGGTTTCGCCAGCAGCTCGTCTCCCCGTGTCCTCAGCACAGGGGTTCTGCAGAATGGACTTTGCTGAGTTATGGATATTTGTTCGTGCGACCTTTAACCCCCTTTTAAGTATCGACGATTTGCTATAAGTCAGTCGTTGCTCCCAATAGACATCATCAGCGCTTCACTAGATATCTCAGCATCTTTATACAGACAGTGGAGGCTTGTTTGGTGTGTGGTGAGTAGACCAGGTGCTTGTCCACCAGTCCATACAGTCAGTGGTTGCTATGGGCATTTTCTTGTAGCACACATACAATAGATCTTCTCCAGTCGCCTCCTTTCAATCTACAGATATTGTGTTCATTTCCATTCATCTGACTAAGTATTCAAAAATGGACGCAGGTGGCCTCCTCAAAGTTCATTAACTCCTGTATAGCCTGGAAGTTGGGTCCTAGACATATGGTGGCCCTGGAGAGTCCTGTATGCGAGTGTGGGGAAATCTGTCCATCTGTAGCCGTGTGTGTCCAGACTGCGGCACTATAGAAGAGCGACAATGTATCTCAGCCCAAAACATTCCTTATTCATTGTCTGCAAGAAATAAAAGGCCCATTTAATATTCTTTTCTTCAGCATCAAAAGTAGTGGGGAGCATACACCAGTCACCCATAACATTAAAACATGTGAATGACATTGATTATCTGGTGACAATGGCTTCGGTCTTGGGGAACACATTAGGCAGCATCGGACCAGTCAGGTCTTGAGGTGTTGTAAGTAGGGAAAACAGATCTAAGGACCTGAGTGACTATGATAAGCAGCCTCGGACTGACGCACAACGGGGCATCGGAAAACCCCGGTGGGTCCCAAAGAATAGCAGGGACTTCTTTTCAGGGAGAAAAGCAGTGAAAGATTGGTGAATAGCAAAACACATGTGCAGTAATCATAGTATCTGTAGGGTGGGCCCCTATAATCAACTCCACCGGTGGCCTCAAGAATGAACTCCACTGGTGGCCCCAAGAATCAACTCCACTGGTGGGCCCCAAGAATGAACTCCTCTGGTGGGCCCCAAGAATCAACTCCACTGGTGGGCCCCAAGAATCAGCTCCCCTGGTAGGCCCCAAGAATCAGCTCCCCCGGTGGGCCCCAAGAATCAACTCCACTGGTGGGCCCCATGAATCAGCTCCACTTGTAGGCCCCAAGAATCAACTTCACTGGTGGGCCCCAAGAATCACCTCCACTGGTGGGCCCCTAGAAACAACTCCACTGGTGGGCACCCAGAATCAGCTCCGTGGTGGGCCCCAAAGAATCAACTCCACTTGTAGGCCCCAAGATTCAGCTCCATTGGTGGGCCCCAAAGAATCAACTCCACTAGGGGGCCCCAAATAATCAACTCCACTTGTAGGCCCCAAGAATCAGCTCCATTGGTGGGCCGCAAGAATCAGGTCCACTGGTGGGCTCCAAGAATCAACTCCACTTGTGGACCCCAAGAAACAACTTCATTCATGAGCTCTAAGAATAATCTCCACTGGTGGGAACCAAGAATAATCTCCATTGGTGAGCCCCAATAATCAACTCCACTGGTGAGCCCTAAGAACAATCTCCACTGGTGGACCCCAAGAATCATCTCCACTGGTGGACCCAAGAATCCATTCCACTGGTGGGCTCCAGGAATCAACTCCACTGGTGGGCCCAAGAATCAACTCCACTAGTGGGTCCCAAGAATCAACCCCACTGGTGGGCCCCAAGAATCAACTCCACTGGTGGGCTCCAAGAATCAACACAACTGGTGGGCTCCAAGAAACAACTCCAATGGTGGGCTCCAAGAATCAACTCCACTGGTGGCCCCAAGAATCAACTCCACTGGTGGACTCCAAGAATCAACTCCACTGGTGAGCCCCAAGAATCAACTCCACTGGTGGGCTCCAAGAATCAACTCCACGAGTGGGTCCCAAGAATCCACTCCAATGGTGGACTCCAAAATCAGCTCCACTGGTGGGCCCCAAGAATCAGCTCCACTAGTGGGGCCCAAACCATCTAGTGGTAAAAGGGCCTGTGGGGACTACAAGTAGAAGTGTAAAAATAAAAAAAATAAAATAAAAAATATTTAAAATTCAAATCATAATCATTTACCCCAAATGCAAAAATTGTGGTTTTTTTCTGGTAATTTCACATTGCCAAAAATTTTGAAGAAAAAGTGATCAAAAGTTGCATGGATCCAAAAATGATATCAATAAAATCTACACTTCAGCCCACAAAGCAGAAGAACAAAAAAGGTATTGGTCGCAAAAGTTATTGGTCACAGAATAAGGTTTTAGAGCAAACTTAAAAAACAGAGAATATTTTTATTTTTTTTTAAGTACTAAAACATAACAAATACACAACATATTTGGCATCACTGGGATCATACCGACCTGCAGAATACAGATAATGCATCACTTATACCGAAGAGTGGACGCCACAATAACCCCATCACCACTACTGCAAACTTGACATAAATACGTTTTTTTGTTTTAAATTTCACCACGGTTTGAATATTTTTTTTTGGTTTCCTAATAGATTATACGGCACGGTCAATGGAGCCATTAAAGGGGTTCTCTCGCTGCATCGATTCATCTTACCTCAGTCCTGTTTTTTTTTATTTCATTTTTTAATTCAGTGAGGAGCTGCTGAGAACACCGGGTCTGTAGCTAAAGCGACCAGCACTGGCAGCCTATCAGGAGAGATTGAACAGGTCTGTAGCTATAGCAACCAGTGCTGGAAACCTATCAGAGAGATCGAACAGGTCTGTAGCTATAGCAACCAGTGCTGGCAGCCTATCAGGAGAGATCAAACAGGTCTGTAGCTATAGCAACCAGTGCTGGCAGCCTATCAGGGGAGATCGAACAGGTATGTAGCTATAGCAACCAGTGCTGGCAGCCTATCAGGAGAGATCGAACAGGTCTGTAGCTATAGTGACCAGCACTGGCAGCCTATCAGGAGAGATTGAACAGGTCAGTAGCTATAGGGACCTGAGGAGCTGATGCAGCCCATACAAGAGGGGTATTAGAATAAAGGTAATGCTGTACTAAGGG